>BQNB010099574.1:0-24894 GCA_026074375.1 Tanacetum coccineum | reverse complement strand
GGGTGCATTACACACATGGTGAAAGTTTGTTTATCATTGGACTTGAGATGCAAGCAAGTTTTGCATGTATGGATAGCATTTCTTAATTCTAGTCTAGCGCTATATTGTCAAAAGGTAGTTATAAGGACTACTTTTAAAAATGTTTTTGAAATACATGACGGACACTTGTAGTCAAAACAGAATTTGTTCCTCCATGTGTTTAGGAGTTAGATACTTACTGGGCCCCTTGTTGGGTTGATCAGATGTTTGTGTGGCCACACCCAAAGTATAGTTAAGATGATTCTTTTTACATTTGGTAATCTTGATCAATACAGATGCGAGAAACAGAATCGTTAAACTATGGAATGAATTTTGATACATATCCATATTTATCATTGTATCTGAAACAAAAGGATATGACTAACTAGAACCATAGATGGTTGAGATGTTTACTGAAACCATACTCAGTTATTTCTGGGAGCATTGATGATGTTGTTAGACTATTCGTCAATGTTAGTATGTTATATTCTATGGCCATGACATTCGCAAGTGGGAGCTGTTGGGATATGCTCATGTCATATGGATATTTATACGGCTGGGAATACGTGAGCCTACGGGGGTCACACACGTATACACTTAGATATCACTCTATTGGTATATATATAATTATATAAGTGTATATTTAATATATATGTATTAATACTCGATTAGTGTATATAATAATGTAAGTGTATATTTATTATGTATATTAATATTCCAATGATAGAATACTAACGGTCGTTAATTAGTTTGTTTACGAATAATTAACTATAAGGCTTTTTAATTAATGGGTAATTAAAAGTAATTATCCATAAATATTAGAAAAGTTAAAAAGTCAACACCAAGGGTGTGTTTGATAACTTTTTGGGCCGGTTATGGTGAAAGAAAAAGGAAGGACCAAAAGTGTCAAGATTAGGTATCTTTTTGCCAAAGTTATGTAACCCTAATCCTAACACTATAAATAGAGGATCCCTAAACCTCAATATTGATCCCAATCCCTTCTTCTTCTCTTGTGTAAGTCGAACGAAACAAACACCCTTTAGGGTTTTGGTTTTTTTGATTACTTCTTATATTCTTCGTACGTTGGTTCGTGGAACTAGCATTCGGGTGGTATTGGTTAACGTGTTGTGTGGATACACGTAGAGGTTACTTATTTTAGTAACTTGGAAGGTTTTGGGGTCACATGGTATTTATAGATAATGCGTATACAGAAGAAGCTCTAATTCTTCACATAGCTTGATTGCTATTCGGTATGTTTTCCGTTTTATGTTTTATGTTAATTATAAGTGCTATATAAGTTTCGTTCCATTGTATAGCTCGTATAATATTAATGTAATATTAGGTTATTTTAGATAACGATTTCCAACAGAGCATCCGTAGATCTAGAAGAGATTCAATAACAAAATGCACAAACCTTCTGAATACATGATAACATCAAATGTTTAATACTTTTCTATATCAAATTCCCATGTTTATTGCCTTGTTTTATATATTTTTAGTATGAATTTGGTTCTTAATTCGTTCTTATTTACATATTCAGGTTAATCAAGGCATTGGAACAAATTGACGAGAATAATGGATGCTTCTAATGATGAAATACTTATGAAGTAACTTACTTATGATTTGGAGTCTATTATGGGAGGCTCTTGAAAGAATCAAGTGGAGAAACGAAGTCAAAAGTTGAAGAAATGTTCCCTAGATATCTTTAGAAATGTGCTTTAGTATTTTGACCATAACATCTTCATATGAACTCTTTTTAAGCTGATTTAAGTGGCCATGGAAAGAGAAAACTTTCGTGTTTTAATCTAAGCCTGGATCACAAATAAAAAATCAAAATTAGCAAACTACGGCGTAGCTCCACTGGGGCAGCTACGACGTAGCTACTTTAACTACGACGTACTTCTACACTTACAACTACATTGTAGCTTATTCGAAACCTATAAATAGAGGCCGAATTCTTCACTATTTAGTATCCTTTTTCGTCCCATCCCAAGGGACGACTAGGGCACCATCCCAAGGCGTTTTCCAACAATCATCCACCACTTTTCAAGGGAGAATTTAGTTCTAATCATCATTATTATTAGTCTTTCATCAAGTATATTGTATTTAGCTTAATGTTTAATTTACCCATGATTTCATACATTAAGGCTTCTGTAATTTACAACATGTTTGGCTAAGCATGTTTGTGTTGGCCTTGTTATGATTATTATGATTTCTTAATTCTTATCATTTATTGATTTGTTTTCCTGGATAATTTGTGTAGTATGCTTGTAGACCCTGGTATCCCTTACTAGGTTTTAGAATAAGGTTGAGTGTGTACTAGGTAGTACGTGAGCATCTGAATCCTAGCGTGCACAATTGACTGTGAGATAATGAATCCTTAGTAGTTGTAGGACCTATGCCCATTAGGCGACCCTTAGTATAAGGACCTAGTTAGGAGTGCGAGCCATGTCAGTAGGTAGCAACTTATTGGCGTGAGGTGTTTTTCCAAAGACCCTTACACCCCTTTAGGTGTAAGATTTTACTATAACCTATCTAGTTATGGTATTAGGCATGAACAACATTAGAGATGATGGGAAGCACTAAATCATATCTTATAGATTAGTTAGAAATCTTAATGTTTATGAACTGAGAAAAGGTCAATTCCCTTCTTGGGTTCATTTCACTCAGGGATCATAGGTTAGGCGAGGATGCGGTTTTGCGCCTAACGAGTTTAGATGCCTCTAGGAGAGCGAACGAGTGAACATTGCACTTTAGAGTTAATTCATAAGAAAATAACTAGGTTAGCACATTTTCTCTTTGATAAGTAGTCTTCATTTCTATTTTCCGTTATTTATTTCTCTTGCAAATTAATCATCAAACTTGCTTTCAAATCCGTAAATAATAAAACTCAGATTTTAGACTGCCCATTAGCTCTTGGGAATGACCTCGGATTTACCAATCCTGCGCTATTCATGACCAGGTTCTCTGCCCTTTGGTGTGTTTGTAGATCATAGGTAAACGAGTTTTATAAATTTAAAAGTTGGTAAAATTAATTGCAACAAATATACGCATCAAGTTTTTGGTGCCGCTGCCAGGGAGCTAAATAGGTTTTTAATTTGAGTTTTTGTATATATTTTGTTTTTTATTTCAGTGTTTTTCTATTTCTTGTTATTTTTTATGAGCATAATCTACTAATTTCCCGTGTTTGATTTTCAAGTAAAAATATGGGTGATGTAGATATCAACATCTCACCTTGGAGCAATACAAGGCTTTGACTCAAGGTAATAATGGACCGGGCGTGGTGAGACCTAAAATTGGGAATAACGTCGACTTCGAGATCAAAAGCCAGTTTATAAAGGATCTAAGACTCAACCTTTTCGTGGGCACTGAAGATGAAGATGCCCACAAACATGTGCGAAGGGTATTAGAGATCGTGAATCTTTTCCACATTCGTGGAGTCACTCATGACGCAATAATGCTTAGAGTGTTCCCTATTACACTCGCGGGGGCATCTTGAAGATGAAAGAACATGCTTCCTTAAGGGTCAATCAATACATGGGATCTTCTAGAAAAAAGCATTCATTCGGAAATATTGTCCTCCTTTAAAAACTGCCAAGAAATTGGAAGAAATTCGCAATTTCAAACAAGAGATGGACGAGACGCTATATCAAGCTTAGGAAAGATACAATGATCTACTCTTCAGATGTCCGCATCATGATCTGAACAACCAACAAAAGCTTCAGATTTTCTACAAAGGTTTAGACATCCCTTCCCGCATAATGGTCGACTCTCAAGGACTGATCCCTATGATGCCACCAGCTCAAGACCTTAAATCAATACAAGACATGGCAGACCATTCACAAAATTGGTATGATGGAGCAACCACTTGGCAATGGAGCGGCCATAACTCAGATGACATTGCTGTTATCACCAACAGACTTGATAGCCTTGGATGTGATATGCAGAAGCTTAAAGAGAGTATTCATGCTGTACAGGTGGGTTGCAAGATTTGTGAAGGAGTACATCTAACCCAAGAGTGTCCTCTCAAAGAAAAAGACAAGATAGTTAAACATGTTAAGTATATAGGATTCTTGGAGGAAACCATCAACAAATACTAGGAAGAATTAAATAAAAAGCAAGCCGCGGATGATGAATGGATAAGGAGATTCAGGGAAAATACAGACTTGAACTTAATGATGCTAGACGCTGCAATAAGGAACCTAGGGGTGAAAGTTGAGAAATTAACCCTGGCAATCCTTACAAATGAAGATGATACGGTTAACAAGGGCAAGGCGAAAATAGAAAAGGTTGAAGGAGTCAAGAAGGAATCGGTTCCTTGTGATTTACCTATTGTCAACCCATATGTAGAGCCAATTGTTCCACCTATCCCATTTTTGGGGCATTTGAAAGAGCAGGAGGATGAAGCACAAGCTTTTAGAACTCTTGAAGGCTTAAAGAAGGTAAAGATCAATCGACCTATGATTCATGTTGTCAAGAAGATGCCATAATACCTTAAGTATGTAAAAGACTTGTTTTCTAGCAAGAACCAATCAATGAAGAGGACGCGGTAAAGCTCAATGATAGATGCTCGGCAATTTTACAAAATCTACTACCTCCAAAGGAAAATGATCTAGGGAGTTTTACCCTTCCTTGTCTTATTGGTAGCTTAAATATTAGGAATGCTTTGGCTAATCTAGGAGCTAGTATTAATGTTATGCCATTTTTCATGTTCAAAAGATTAAACATATGTAATCTTCAACCAACCAATATGATAGTAGAAATGGTCGATATGACTAAGAAAGCTCCTAAGGGAATCATAGAAAATGTACTGGTGCAATCGACAAGTTTATATTTCCAGTAGACTTTGTCATAATAGGCATGGTAGAAGACCCTAATGCACCTTTGATTTTAGGAAGACCTCTTTTATCAACTATTCACTCATGTATTGATGTTTAAAAAAACATATTTCATTAGGGGTAGGAAACAAGAGAATTATGTTTAAGATGAATGAACTTGTAGATGCCCCTTACATATCTCTAGAATCTGTTTGTATGATCGGATTTTCCAAGGAAACTCATAAAGAGGAGTCATTAAACGTATTAAAAATATATGAAGATCTATATTCATATGATTCTCCTTTATGCATTAAATTAAATAAATTTAATTATTTGCTTCCAACTGATAAAGATATCTTCACTTGTGACATTAATGTACATGTAACTAATTCATCTCATAAAGATTATCATAGAATGATATCGTCAGACAAAGCAAAACAGGAGATGCATTGGTGCGAGCCAAGTAACGAGGAATCTGATCAATTATAGGCATCTTGTGATCCATGCGCAGAGAAATGTGATAACAAAAATAAAATAGAGGATATTAGAAACTTATGGGCATATAGTTATGATGATGAAAGAATCAAAATTCCATGGAAAGATATGCCCTTTGAGGACTGGAATAAGTTTCTCTTAGGAGTCAAGCCCAATAATATCAAGGAAGTAGTTGTAGATTGTACTAGGATTATGGCAGAAATAGACACAGATAGACGTGCCCAAGGAGCAACATAGACCCCGGTATGAGTCTAACTTAAAGACTCGTAAAATAATGAAAAGTGTTTGTCGGGAGACAACCCATCCTCTATCCTTAATGCATTATTTCATTTTTGTATTTTGTTTGGTTTTGTATTTTCTTCACCCTTTTTGCAGGTTGCTACAGTGAAGAAAAGACGAATGAAGTCGTCTCAACTCATGGTTAAGTGGGGCAAGATTGCAAGTGTAACTATGGCGTAGCTGGAAACCAGGCTATGCTGTCGCTGGTCCTCCAATATTAAAGCTTGTCCAGGTTCACTTAACTGCAGCGTAGCTCACACTATGCAGCTACGCCATAGTTTCCTATTGTAGGAACTTTATCAAAAATAATTTCGGACTTTCCACAAAACCTTGTATAGTTTGTCATGAACTTTGTGGGTGTGTTCCTTGGAAACCCTTACAAGACTTCACGCATTCACTCGGGACACCGAGTAGTTTAAAAGGCTTGTTACATACGCTAAATGCAATCGTAATTCCTACAAGTGAGTTAGGTTTATTATTTCTTTGTTTATTTCATTTGTTGTTTTTCTTTTATGATGCACATGGTTGTTGTTAAGTGAGTTCAGGTACATGGATAATTGATCAAGTCTTTCAAGTTGGGACATGGATGTTGCTCGAGAAAGTATTCCTAGAGCATGTTACGAGACATGCCACACATTGATCATACCGAGCAAATCCAGGGGAGTCCTTCTGTTCCATTTCTAACTCTTCTAATTTTATTTTATATGCTTAGCATGGGGATAAGAAATAAATGCTTACTTGATTATAACTTGCCTTTATTTTTCTAGTTTTTACTAAAAAGTGTTTCATTACTAAAAGGTTGACATGTTTTTCATTACTTAACTAGTTTAATCTTAACTGAGCACACCTTCCCTATATTTCCAATGTGTGAGGATAAAGCCTTTTCGTTTTCCCTTATACATAAATTCAATGAAAATGAGTGTGTCGGTGGTTGTAGTAAATTTAAAACTTGGCTTGGTATATCTTTTTGAGACCACCAAAATGAGCATTACACATAGCTAACTTAGTGTAATCGGTGTAGCTAGGATAAAAGGCAAATTTTAGGATTAACCCTAAAATTGCCCATCCATTCATGTTATGTTTTATGTATATTGGCTTTTCATGTTGATTAGTCAATCCCCTTGTGAAACCCTTTTGTTACTCTAATTTTAAGAGTAAGATACCCCTAGTACAACTTGCTAAGCCTATCCTTTCATTTTATTACCCCAATATATGTTTGTTTTGTTACACTAATCGCCTAGCCTACCCTTTAGTTTCTTTTAGTCCATAGTCGGGGTTAGTTAAATTTGGTTCCACTGGTGAAAGTCACGGGTTATGATAGAAGGTATATGATGAATATCAGGTTCAGAAGATAGTTGATCTCAAGTGGGGGGATGCTTATGTATATATGTGTCTGTAATTTTATTTTCATTGTATCATTGTCTTGCATCAAAAAAGTGAAAATGTGAAAAAAGTAAAAAAAGCATGCAAGCAAGCGTTTATAGTTTATAGTAAATATAAATCAACTTTATTATGTCATATAGTATAGTGCTAGTATTCCCGCTTTGACAACTTATACACTTTAGACATATCCGTTTTGATGTATGTAAACGGGTAGCACTTATAAACGCGTGCTATTTTCATCTTTGCTTTCTATTTATGTTCATATTTGTACAATGAGGGCATTGTACATCTCAAGTGGGGGGAAGGGAGATAGAAATGAGAGATTTTAGAGAGTATTTGGTTAGATTGTATGTTGATTTTACCCAAAAATATTTAAAAAATAGCACATAATTTTTTGTTCATTGTTAATGAAGGCCGAGTTAATGCATCTTACACTACAGTTTCCATGACTCCAAACCCGTGTATTGTTGAAGACCCTTGACTCTTGACCCTTGTTTTTACTATTAAGGGATCTGAATGCGACTAGTGAAGAGGAAATTATGGACTTAGGAAAACTATTTTTGTTTTGTATCTTTATGTTTACACCTATTAAATGTTTTCACATGTCTTTATCCTACCCTTATCATTCTTAATCCTAATCTTTACTTACTCGAGTCAAGGAATGAGGCAATTACCGGTGTCTCATTTATAATTTGGGCTAGCATAATATAGGTTTTTGTCGCCTATTCAAGAATATTGGTATTGGTAAAGATTCCATTATAAGAATGATTTACCCCATAAGCCTTAATGTTGTCCAACCCCCTTAGTTTTTAGAATAGTTGTGCATCTATACCTCAGTGGTGGATTATTATAACCTTTCCAAACCTATGATAGAATACTTGCCATGACTGAGCGATTGAGTGATCACCCAAAAATGAACACATAGATTAGTGAGAGTATGAGTGTGGTTTCATTTCCCTTTCGTGAGGTGCTCGGTTTAGAATTTTCTAGCTTAGGTAATTTTTAATTTCATGTCTTCCAAGATAAGTGAGAATATCTTTTTTGAGATTATTTAAAAGGTCTACTTGAGGGGCAAGTAAAATTCAAGTGGGGGATATTTGATAACATCAAATGTTTAATACTTTTCTTTATCAAATTCACGTGTTTATTTCCTTGTTTTATATGGTTTAAATATGAATTTGATACTTAATCCGTTCGTAATTACATATTCAGGTTAATTAAGGCTTTGAAACGAAATGACGTAAAAAATGGACGCTTCTAATAATAAAATACTCATGGAGTAATTTACTTATGATTTAGAGTCCATCATGGGAGGCTCGTGAAAGAGTCAAGTGAAGAAATGAAGGCGAAAGTTGAAGAAATGTTCACGAAATAATCTCCAGAAAGGTGCTTTAGGTATTTAAACCATAACTTCTCAGACGATTCCTTTTTAGATGATTCAAGTGGCCATGTAAATAGAAAATAGATATCTACAACTTTTGTGCTTTGAGCTAAGCCCGAAACGCAACTAAAAATAGTTATGACATAAACAACTGGTAACTACGTTGTAGCTCCACCGGGGCGGCTACACTCTACACTTCAGCTACAGAGTAGTTTTTGTGATGTCATGGATACATTGTAGCTCAGACGATTCAACTAGGAAGTAGCTAAGGTAACTACAACGTAGTTCAACACTTTCAGCTACGTCGTAACCAATTCAAAGCCTATAAATAGAGGCCGAATTCTTCACTATTCAGTATCCTTTTTTCCTCCTATCCTAATGGACGAATAGGGCACCATCCCAAGGCGTTTTCCAGCAATCATCCATCGTTTTTCAAAGGAGAATTCATTTCTAATCATCATCATTATTAGTCTTTCATTAAGTAAATTGTATCTAGCTTAATGTTTAATTTACCCATGACTTCATACATTAAGGCTTCTGTAATTTACAACATGTTTGGCTAAACACGTTTGTGTTAGACTTATTATTATTATTATTTCTTAATTTTTATCATTTATTGATTTGTTCTCCAGGATACTTTGTGTAGTATTCTTATAGACCCTCGTATTCCTTACTAGGTTTTAAAATAAGGTTGAGTGTGTACTAGGTAGTACGTGAGTATCTGAATCCTAGCATGCACAATTGACTGCGAGATGATCAATCCTTAGTAGTTATAAGACCTATGCCCATTAGGCGACCCTTAGTATGAGGACATGGTTAGGAGTGCGAGCCATGCCAGTAGGTAGCAACTTATTAGCGTAATGTGTTAGGCGTGATGTGCCAGTAGGTGAAAGCATTTACTATAGTATTAGGCGTAAACAACATTAGAGTTGATGGGAAGCACTAAAGCATATCTTATAGACTAGTTGGAAATCTTAATGTCTGTGAACTAAGAAAAAGTCAATTCCATTCACGAGTTCATTCCACTCAGGGATCATAGGTTAGGCGAGGATACAGTTTTGAGTCTAACGAGTTTAGATGCTTCTAGGAGAGCGAACGAGTAAACATTGCACTTTAGAGTTAATTCATAAGAAAATAAATAGGTTAACACATTTTATCTTTGATAAGTAGTCTTCATTTCTATTTTTCGTTATTTATTTCTCTTGCAACCCTGCGTTTAAATCCGAGACAAATAAAACTCAGTTTTAGACCGCCCATTAGCTCTTGGGAACGACCTCGAATGTACCAATCCTACACTATTCACGACCGGGTTCTCTACCCGTTAGTGCGTTTGGAGATCATAGGTAAACGAGTTTTATAAATTATAACTTGGTAAAATTAATTGCAACAAATATACGCATCAACGCACTAGCGAATGTCATAATGAGGATGAACTTGTAAATGTTGAACCTTAGAATGATGTTACTCACATTCATAGATCCGCAAGGATACCTCAAGCACCTAAGTGATATGCTTTTATATCAATGTTGAGGAATATGAGTTCGAGTATCATGGTGAACCTGCTAACTGTAGAGATGCGTTATCAGATCTTAAATATGATGAATGACTCAAAACTATGAATACTAAGATGTTGCACACTAGAGATAATAATTTTTTGGAACTTGATTGATCTTTCACCAATCGGTTAGACTGTGAGGTTTAAATCAGTTTCTTTTAAGAGAAAACTCATAAGGATAATACCGTGTACACATTATTGCACGTCTGATGACATGAGTCTTTACTCATACTCAAGAAATTGACTATAATTAAAACTTCTTTATTTACGAGCATTAAATATATAAAGATGATTATATTATCATACTTGTTTTCATGAATATGAGATATGACATATGGATATTAAAACTCTTTATTAAATGATTACCTTGCGAGGACAGTGTGTAATCAAAAGAGGTTATATGAATCCAATATATCTTTACAATGTATACAAAATGAAAGAATCCAAGTGTGTATCAAGACACGCATCTAGGAGCTGAATCTTAATGTTAATTGTTAAATCAATCACTTGTTTTGATTGGACTTTTAATTATAACTAAGATAGCTCATGAGTATACCAAAGAGCTAGTGGTCGCACTTTGTTTAGTTTTTCTTGAATCAAATATGTTGTTAAACATATTAGAAATAATTTTTCATCTAAGCAAGATCTTATCCCTTAGCTTAGAATAAAAGTTTCTTATGAGAGATTAAGAAAATGAAACATGCAACCTTGTAATATATGTTTAATAGTATAAACATATGCGGTGAATTAAGTCTTATACAATATGAAACATCATTGAGTAAAACTCGAATGATTTATCTCACTTGATGAGATTAAAACATAAATGGAATTCTTAAGTCTAACTAAATGATTCATAATTTACATCATATTGTGTATGAGACTAGCTGTATCATTTGCATTAGTGCAAGATTCTTTAACAACATTGGTATCTAAGTGAATTTCATTAGATAACTCTTAAAAGGAAATATTCTAATGGAAATTATTTCGATTAGAAAATTCATTCCTAGGCTTAGAGTCATGCCTAGTAATGAAGAACCTATGGATATATATTGCGACAATTATGGCGTGATTATCATAGCTAATGAACTTGGAGTTCATGAAGGATCCAAATGTTGCTAAAGAAATGTTTAAAGTTTAAGGATTTACGCATAGTGTTTGATATATACACTAGTACTTGTTTTGATTGAGATGATACTCAAATCCTAGTCTTGGCAAGTTTTCATCATGAATGATGACATTGCTGACTAGACGTGCTCGGTTGAGAGCATTGTTGCATAATACATTAAAAGAATAAGAATGATTTACAGGTTGAGAAGCTGTCAAGATGACTGTCTCTAATTGGTGTTTCGCTAATGTCATACACCTTATGGAATGTAATGTGTCGATACTCATATACTTGTACTTGATTGCACACGTACAAAGTGACAATCATCATATTATTCAAACTTTTCACTTTTGTGAAATTTTGAAATAAGTATTCTTAAAGTTCCACAAGATCATAATCTAATTGATTTGTTCATGAAACCTATGCCTTATCAACAAGTGTGATTGTCATGAATAAAGACATTAGTGTTCAACTAGGATCATCATGCATTGATCTTATTTAGTATTTGGATAATGGAACTTTAAGCAGCTGTATTAAATAATGAATTGATATGCCATGTATGATCGTTTTCATTTATACTACTATGTTCTATATTTGCGTGTTTAAATCCATGAATAAATTTATTTATTATACAGTTGTCCATTGTCAGTCAATGATACAGGAGTATTGTTTAATTAAGACAAATGTGAGCGATTGATAATACTCTTGGAATATAAATGATGTGTCCGTCAAACTCATATGTTATTTGATGAATATTGGACAACCTTAACCTGTGAGAATTCACTTTATAGATCGGCGTTATTAAGTGAATTCCACATATGGTAAAGTTTTTGCTCATCCTCAGACTTGGATGCACGCGAGTCTTGCATGTGTGGATAACATTTCTTGATTCTATCTAACCGCTATCCTGAATAAGGTAGTTATAAATGCTATTTTCATAAGTGTTGTGAAGCATGTAAATGACACTTATAGTCAATAAAGAATTTGTTCCTCCACGTGTTTCTAGAGTTAGATACTCCTGGGGCCCTCGTTGAATTGATCAGATGTTTGCATGGTCATGCCCAAAGTGTAGCCATGATAAATCTTGTTACGTTTGGTAATCTAGTTCAATTTCAATAACGAGAAACATAATAGTTAAATTATAGAATAACTTTGATCCATATCCATTTTTAACATGGTATCTATAACAAAAGGATGATTAAGAATAAACCATTTATACTGAGACGTTTATGAAACTACACTCAGCTATTTCTAAAAGCATTGACATGTTGCTAGATGCTTACTAATGTTAGTATGGTATATTGTGTGATTATGACATTCACAAGTGGGAGCTATTGGAAGTGCTCATATCATATTGATATTTATACCGTCAGAGATACGTGAGCCTATGGGGTCACACACGTATACATCGAGATACAATCATTAATAATATAATTAACATATTTATAGAAAATATATTAAATATATTAGTTATATTTCACGAAAATGGTTAACGGTCGTTAAATAATTTGTTAGACGTATTATTTAACTAAAGGTTATTTAATTAGCATGTAATGGACATATTAATTAACCAAGTCCAAAAATAATATGGATAGTCCATATTGGACAATAAGGGGCCGTCCATAGGGATAAAGAAAAGGAAAGAAACCTAAAACTTGTTTCCTAAGCCATTGTATAAGGATCAAGAAAGCTCTAATCACACCCTATATATACAATACCCTTAGATAAAGGTTGGATGACTTTTCCCTCTCTTTTTTTATCCTAAATTCTTTTAGCTATTAATCCCTATAAGGGTTCTGATTTTTATAAAACCATAAAACCGTGAGTTTCATTGGTTTTAATCATGAAATTCAAGAACTAGCATTCTGGTTGTAATTCATGACGTGTAATGTGGACTTATTCCATAAAGGATACTTACTTTAGTATCTATATATGTTTCGTGGGTTTTGGATGAGCAAGGGTCTTGTTTGTTGATGCGTCTAATCACTCCAATCATGTTATATGTCATGTTTGCACTATAGTATCATATGAAAGTTATAGAACTAGAGGAGAGGAGCTAGAGAGTATTTTTCATCATTTTCAAAGTTTTCATTAAAAGGAAAAATAGAAATGAGAAGGAGAAGTGAAGTTACAAAATGTAAAGACTTGTATAAATACCCCTCCTAGATGGGTATCTATACTTATTACTTATCATATTCTATTTTCCTAACTTTAGTCAAACCTTGGTCAACTTTACTTAACTTTGACCAAGATGGACTTTATTACATTATAATTACTAACAAAACTATAAACTAAACAAAACTATACAAAGACAAATTCGTTTAATAATAAACACTTTTCTTGAACCTAACAATCTCCCCCATAAGGGTTCCCCCCCCCCCCTCCAAACAAAACCAACCCCACACGGGGGGGGGGGGGGGGGGGGGGGCTTGGGGGGGGGGGAAAAAGGGGGGGGGGGGGGGGATTATTATAGACGCTTCATCGTCGGTAGAATTGGTCTTCTATTCATAAACGATTCCCACCTTCTCATTTGCTGTCGGTGTCTTAGTAGCTTGGATATTTCTCTTTCGAACGCTTTCAGTATGTCAAGATATAATTCACCTAGCTGAGGTGGTTTCTTCTAGAACTAATTTTGAAAGATCCTTAGCTTTACTTCATTTAAGACTCTTTCCAACGTAGCATCACATAACTTAAAAATCTCCACCAAATACATAACCCATTTCTCATCTTTGCTATTTAAGTAAATTAAACCCGTATTTGGCTTGTCTACTATTGAGTACGGTTCATATGCTTCAATACCAGGAAAGGTCAATGTTGGTGTGGTTAAATTGACCTTTATCTGGTAACTCTCTATACCCATCTGGAATTCATGAACCCTCTCCCAGATCACACAACTTCTGATGAACGTTATTAATGAATTCATCAACTTGGTTTCACGATAATTGACCTTCTTATTCCGGCAGAGATAATACAAGTCTTCAATATCATTTCTGTTCACGTACTTGAAGTCAGCTTCAGAAAAACTATCTGGCTTATCATTTTCTCTCATCACAATTATTTGTTCCATGAAGTCCAAACAATATAGTTGATTAGTGGTAATTCTGACAACTTCTGTAATCATGTGATTGGAGAAATAGTTTTCTAGATTGTCTCTGACTTTTCTTTGATTTTGCTTGTACACTCTCTTATGCCATGAATCTTTCCAATGTTAAATTAACAACCGTGCGTCTTCATTAAAATTCTTGAATTCTTTTCGAACCCAACGATTCATCTTTTCTTCCAGATCAGCTTCTGGAAATAAATCTGCGTGTATCTTGTGGAGTGAAAGAATATACTTCTTCTCCTCAGTATTTCCATTCTTCAAGAAGAACAAATCTTTGTTATACAAATACCTTGAAGGTTCATTTGGATTCCTTTAAGGTCCATAGTAAACGAGAGCTTTTGGTATTGATCGTTTAATGTCCTCTTGTCACTTTCCCAAACTATCTGATTTTCCATAAAATTTGTTGCTTGTTCCAAATGGTAGGCATACTCTTCAGCATTTCTGAACTGATTACTCAACATATCATTCAGTGTAGCCTCCATTCTTGCATGATCAAAGATAGTTGGAACACACTTATCAACATTTTGAAATTTTGTGATCAGCTCAGGTGTTTTATCTTTAGAAATCACCTCATCTTCATCAATAATTGTTTCCTCAACCCATGCATCCCATTCTTGTTGTTGCTGTTATTGCTTGGATACATAAGATGTAGAATCTTTGACTGAATGTTTTGACGAAGAACCTTTTGCAGACTTTGAACGTTTAGATGTCTTATGTCTTTTCACTCTTTTCTCCCCCTCAGGAGGAGCATCATCGTCTTGATGGTCATCATGATGTTGTGAGTGAAAATCATCATTCCTGCAAGAAGTATTAGAGGTGGAAGATTTTTCAAACTTACGCTTCAGTACATCCCGCAATGCTGGATCATTAGCTTGATCTTGAAGATTGGACTTCATCTTCAAATACAATTCTTGTTGAAGATCGGCAGATGAAGTTGTGTCGATCGAAGTTTGTAGTAGGATGAACTTGAATAACATTGTTCTGTACATAATGCTTGAAAAGATCTTCTATGACCTTGGGTGCGTGTGCATCGAATTGTTTGGAAATAAGAGCAGGTACTTTAGACTAAAAAGCATATCGTTCTTGAATAACAGTGTCGGCCACAACTATTTTCAAAATTTCTTCAATCAAATCATTTGTGGCTCTTTTTGCAATTTGAGGTACGATTTCCTGGAGTGCTTTATCAACTTTTCCATGAACTTTTTAGAATTCGCTAGTTGTCACACGTTTTCTTTCCATGTCCTTGATCATATATCCTTGACGACTACACATTCTACGAAGCGCTACTAGAAGATGAGTGTACTTGCTGGAAATACGTCTTTTCTTATGTGGATCTTTAGTTGTAGTGGTAGTTGAGGGTGATACATTATCCGTCAATTCCTGATCGACATTCTTATCTGAAGATAAGTTTATCATAGGGGATCTAGGTGTTGTGGGAATTGTTATCTGCATCTTCTCAGTCCTATTCTCTAAACTACCCATATCATGAGTTCCAACATCATCATTCTTCTCATCTTTCTTCTCGTCGTCATTTACATCATCATCATGAATAACTTCCAGATGTTCCTTATGACTCCCGGGCTCTATCCTATTTTCAAAATCATCAACATCATCATGAAGCATAAAAGCATCAAACTTACTCACATATGATTCATCATCTTATCCACCTTCGACCACCTGTTTTTGTTTGATGGTTATTTTCAGCGATTTGATCGGTGAACTTGTTTCCTCAGCACTTTGCTTCCTCTTCTTCCCCTGAGGACTAGTAGCAGTAAGGGTAGGTGTCTTATAGGCTCTAGGTGTAGTCCTATGCATTCATTGGGTAGAAACAACCGGTTGTGGTTGATTCATTAGAAATTCTACCCCGAAAAACACCGTCTCATACTCCTTATAGTCATCAGTAGCACAAATCTCATTAGTTAAAAATGCATCCGGAATCAGCATCCCTCGAAACAACACATTCCCTGTAGAGTAAACACTCACCAACAGAATATCATCCTTGATAGAATGATAATCCTCATCAAGTCTTTGAGGAATTGATGGAAATTTCTTTATCAAATTAGCAATTATAAGCTTGGTGAAGCGAGGATACTGGATGACATCCTTCTTCTAAAATACACAGTTAATGAAATCCCACCAGAGAAAAGCAGCATAATCAACATTTGTTTGGTTGACCACAGCATGAAATAGTTACAGTATGTTGATTTTGGTTTGATCATGCCCAGATGTTCTTGTAGTTAAGCAACGATTGAACACCTTGAACATGGTCTGCCACGGTTGAGCAAGAAACTTCGTATATAAGGCACTCACTTTATTAACAACGCCTTGATAACCAACCGTCTGCATGAAAGACTCAATTACTTTGATGTTGACTGGTGCGATGAATGGTTTATTTAGAGTTTCCATTGGCAAATGAAGAGTATCACAAAACATATCAATTGTGTAAGTTATGTCTTGTGTGTCAAGCTTGAACTTGATAGTGTCTTTGATATCAAGCACCTTGCTAACTGTCTTCCAGAATTGTTGTAGGTACACAACTAGAACATCAGCAGTAGCAGTGAGAGCATAGCTCAATGGGTGATCATGTAAAATTTGTCCCACTATCTTGCATTCTGGTGAGCAGGGATACTTTGAAGCACAACATAGTTGTTGCATCTCCTAATACCTTGAAATTTGGGGACGAGTTAAGCAGCTGGAATGATTTGTTGAGCCATGTGGAATACTGTATGATGACATGAAGTGATTAGTGAAATGAGATAAAGTTTATGGAATACACATTTATATATAACATTTTTGTCTCTTTCCACTTTGTCTGTTTTTATATGCTCTGGCAATTCTTTTTGAGCATATTTTGATCATTTTCTTTCTCATGTGCCAATTCTTGCTTTTTCGGGCACATGCCATATGCTTTATTCGTCTTTTTCTTTTGATCTAATTTTGTATGCTCTGACAATTCTTTTTCGAGCATACTCAGATTTGATTTTTCGCGTATGAATTTTATCTCTCTTTCTATTTGAGTTTCCTCACCAAAAAACATTTGTGAAATGATACTCTTTCAAGAATAATAAAGATATACTCTGATTTTGAAAATACCAATTTGGAAAAACCACAAGTAGTGACAACCATTGATCTTTAATAAATCCAAGAGTATAACTTTATATTCTCATAAAAAACTTTTTGACACAAAGATACAATTTTTTTAATAGAAATCTGAGATAACATTTCCAAAATCACAAGTTTGCCAAAAAATGTTTGAAACGTATGATTATACAACCAAACTAATGTAACAACATTTGGATGGTCACTACTCCTTATTATGTTCAATGCAAAAAATGGCCAAAACCAGACATGACTTAGACCATTTACCCAATTGAGTACAACAGTTAGTCATAAATCAGTTTTGAATGGTTTTTGAAACATTCTTTTCAAAACTTTGAAATTTGCCTTTGTTGAAACATGAGAATCTATGATCATAAACAGTTGAATCACCATTTTCATTCATTTCTTTTGATCAAATAAGAATATATTTACTGACCATCTAAATATCGTATATAAGAATATATTTACTGACAATCCTCGTCCTGTAAAATTCAGGCAATGGTAGTAATCGGACACAATCTTCACCGTTTGGCCCATCTATCAGTATAAAAATATGATTTTATAACTAAATTTGTCATTAGTTTTTTTATAAAATGCCATTTTGTTTCGCAATTAAGCCCACTCGAGTATTCGTAAAAATTTAGCCAATGAAAGAAGTTTTTCGAAACCCAAACTAAAAAGCCTAATTTTATTTTATGAAATCTGATTTTGGCCCAATATGTCATTTACGAAACCTTTCAGCTTTGGCCCAAAACCTTTACGAAACCATTTGTGACTGGCCCAATTATGATTTACGAAACCATTTAGTAAACCCTTACGAAACCGAAACCTGAAACCTCTACTTTCGTAAAACATAATTATCAATGAAAATGATAATCTGAAAGACTTGTCTTGATTTTCAGCTTATTATTATCATTTTATTCACAGTTCAAGACTTGTTCTTATGCATGAAAGCAACAGTTCAAGTTTACGAAACCATCATGGTTACGAAACCTCATAATTTTTAGTCCACAAATGATGTTATCAGTGATCAATTCATACCAATCATATTCTAAGATACTTATCTATATTTTCCTTAATCAATTTATCATTTCAAACACTTTTATTTTTACGAAACCCTAGATCTATACGAAACCTATATTATCAATCAATTAAAGCGGTTATGTACAAAAGGAATCGAAGAAGATCACGTTTCTTAAGTTTGATTATCACTGAGAACTGAAAGAACGATTTGGATCGTTGTTTTCTAAGTTACGAAAGCTCAAACTTTGCAAAGGATTTACGAAATCTCTTTTAGTTACGTACGAAAGTAATAGCTTACGTATAAACCCTGTTCTTTTTATATTTACGAAAATAACTTTGTATTTTTGACATTTTCAGTCCCTCTACTTACTTTCTTAAACATTATTAGCCCATACGAAACTATCCTTTTTCATTTTGACATTTTCAGTCCCTCTGCTTTCTTTCATAACATTATTAACCCATACTAAACTATCCTTTTGCATTTTGACATTTTCAGCCCTTCTACTTAATTTCGTAAGCTTTTATTTCCCATTTTTTTATAAACTCCCCCTTGGAGTTATACCTATTTTCACAACAAACCTTTTTAAAATATTCTGCAGTTAAGTTCCCATTATTTATCACAAAAATTTCATAACTCCCTCTTGAACAAATATTCATGTGAAATTTCTTTGTTTTTGATAAATGTTTTGTTCAAAAAAATCATTTTTGCTTTTGAAAACACATTTTTTGACTTTCTGATGATGATATGTATGAAAAATTTATAACTCCCCCTCAATAAAATATCTAATTAAAGAATTTTATCAAGAAATAGTTAATTTTGCAGTTTTGAACACACTTGAGAAGATTTTTTGAAAATCAAGAATTTCATAACTCCCCCTTAAATAAATGTCTAATTAAGGTCTTATTCAAGAGTTTGTTAACGATGATGTTTTAGCACGCTTGATTTTTCAATGATGTTATTTCTGAAAAGATGTTGTTGAAAAAATCTTGTTCTCGAAAGATGTAATTATGGAAATCATTTCTTTGTGAATGGATTATGATTACAAAACACATAGTTTAGCAGTGAAAGATCATTTTTATGAATGATTTACTCCGCCTCAGTTCATGATACATTATTTTTGCATTTAAAGAACCACGTTTGAGAAATAAAATATCATGAAACTGATAAAAACGGATAAGATATGCGTTTTCATCATTTAAGTTATATTTTTGTGTTTTTCAAATTTTTTGTATTTTGTTTTTGAAATGTATTTACAAAAGTTTTTTGATGTATGATCTTTCATTCAAGAAGATAACTTTGCGAGACGTTCCAACTCAGTTGGAGTCATACATCTCATACCAATCATGTAAACTAAATACTCAAACCTTTCTCTTGGAAGGGCTTTAGTAAATAGACCAGCAAGTTGGTATTCCGTCCTGACATAGTAAAGTTCAATCATACCTTTTTCAACATTCTCCTTGATAAAATGATAATGGATGTTAATTGATGAGTCGCCTTGTAGGTTGTTATTTTAGTTCTTAAGTTTTACATTTATATTTTGTCGAATTTACCTAAAACAACACTTTAAAGGGCGGTGTACCCGATCAGATGTAGCTTCGTTGATAAGTAGGGTGTTGAACACTAAGAGTGGAAGTTAACTCTTAATTCTACTGGTATTTTATTTATCTAGGTTTAGTACTAATCTAACCTAATTATTCTAATTAAATCTAATTAAACCTAAACTTACTGATTACGAATTAATTATACATACATATATATATACATACATATATATATATACATACATATATATATATACATACATATATATATACATACATATATATATACATACATATATATATACATACATATATATATATATATATATATATATATATATATATATATATATCAATTGCTTAATACATATATAAAATAATAGTAAGAGTGAGGAAAGTATTCCGTAAGGTTTTTAAGAAGATTACTTTTAACCAAAGTAAAATCCAAAACCTTCCCGAGTCGTATCCCGACGAGGCGTGAATTGAAAATCGAGGTTAAGTTCGTGATCGAGTGATTGAATAATCAATATTTTGATTTAGATTCTATTTCTACAAATGAAATGCAAAAACAAATAAAGGCAAGCTAAAAAAGAAAGCAATTAAGGACTTAAACTAAGAACGTTAACGGGAATCTAAAAACGCGACTTAAAACCTAAATTATCAAATTTTAACCCTAAAAATGCAAATTTAATTTATAACAGTCCTAAATGATTAAAAATAATTTTAGAAAAAAGAATTATATTTTTTTGACTTTTATTTAATTTATTATGAATTAAAAACTGTTTTAATCTAAAAATAATATTAAAAATATTAAATAATTTATAAAAAACTAAAAAATTTAGGAAAAATACTTTGAACAGTAAAGAATGCAAGAAAAATAAGAAGTTTAAAAAACAGCTTATAAATAAGCTGTTAATAAGCAGATAAGATTATAAGCTAAAACTGCCCAAAGAGGGTTAAATATTAAATGTACTAAACCTATAATCGAAAAAGACCCCAGGGCAGTTGGTATGAGAAGGTGTTGGTATGAGAAGGGGGAGGTCACAGGTTCGACCCTTGTGGCTTCCCTTTTTGTAAAACTTTTTTTTTATTTTTCTTTTTATAAAACTAAAATATAAGTAAAAATAACAAACTTTAAAAAAGGGACTTTTGTCAGAACTTAAAAATAAGCTAGGAATAAGCAGATTGAAGTGACAGATTAGTTTTTTAAGCAAAGACTAAAAGACTAACTATTTGGCTTTTTTTAGACTTAATAAGCTAAAAGAAAAGGCAAATAAGCTAAAAACAAATTATTACCTAACCCTAATAAGCACTAGGTATAAAAATAAGGAAATAAAATAAGCTAGAAAGGACTGAAAAGGCAAAGACAGTAAGCACATATAAGACAGTTTAAAAAGAAATTTAACAAATTTTAAGCTAAGAATAAGACTAAATAAACACATGGAATAAGCTATAAAGCAAAAACAAATTAAGTTTAGACACTAATAAGCACATAAAAGCAAAAATTAAGCAAATAGAATAAAAGATTAAGCTAGAAAAAGCAAAGACAAAAAGCTGTTTTCACTATGTTTTTGGTTTTTAAAAAAGACAATCAAGCTATTTGCAGGCTCATAATAAGCTAGTAAAAGTAAGCTAAGTTCCAAAATAAGCTCAAACAGATTGAGCTTATAGCACAAACTACTTGTGCATTAATTTTCAGACCCTAAAACTTCCATTTACTTAACTAAAATTGAGATTGAAATTGG
This sequence comes from Tanacetum coccineum, assembly GCA_026074375.1. Taxonomy (NCBI): domain Eukaryota; kingdom Viridiplantae; phylum Streptophyta; class Magnoliopsida; order Asterales; family Asteraceae; genus Tanacetum; species Tanacetum coccineum. The sequence goes on along the minus strand of BQNB010099574.1, from coordinate 3,349 downwards.
CTTTTTAAACTTTTAAAAACTAAAACACTTAGACACTTGACAAATTAATACCAAAACCACACGACTAAAACACGTAACCAACTTTGTTTTCCTACTGCATTTAGACTCTAAAAGAAGCATAAACAAAACTTCAAAACAACTTTTTAGCAAAGATCAAATATAAACATTTTGAAAAAGTTTCAAGACCACAAATTTAAAGAATAGATAGACAAACCCTTAAAACTTGATTTTAAATTTTAAAAACTTTTTAAAACATATTAAAACAGCTTAAAAGAGCTTGTTAAGGTTGGCTTAGTGAACCAAAACAATTTTAAACTCATTTTGACCCACTTTGGCTTTTAACCCAAACACCCCTTTAAGTATTCAAAATCTATTTTAAGCTAAATTAAATTGATTTAAGCTTGAATTTTTAAAAACAGATGATTAACTAACAAACTTAAGGCTTAATAAGCAATATCCAACAACTGATAAGCACTTATCAATAAGCAACAAGATTAAGCAGTTTTAAGCTAAAAGTAACAGTTTTAATGAAAAACATGAGCAAATAAGATTTAAACTATAAGCAAGCATGAATAAGTAATAGACATCATTAATAAGCATAAAGAAGCAATAATAAGCACTAAATAAGCAAACAGTAAATAAGCAAAAAAATGAAAATGGAAACTTACAAAGCCCTTTGCTTAAACATGGGCATAAATAGTTCAAAAAAGCTTATCTACAAAGCTCCAACTTATCATAGATAAGCTGGTGAGGTCCATAAGCCTATACTTTTCTGGCTTATCATCCAATAAGCTATGGTATTTAAGGGGTGATTTTTGGTGAATTTAGCTTAAACACTTAAAAGATATATATAACAGTTTAAGTGCTTTTAGAAAACAGATTATACAAGAGTTTATTGAGCTTATTACCATTTTCAACACATTAATTCACTAACACTATTAAAGACAAAATTTTGCATAAACTTAAAATTTCATTAAACCTTGAAAACTTTTACAATACTTAAAAGGAAATACAATAAGCTGATTTAAAAGATGTAAAATAAAATGCTAAACTAAATTACTTAAAAGCTACTTAAGACTACCTTTTTTTTCACTGTGTGAAAACACACACACTTTATTGCCGAATTTGAGAAGTTCAAGCCCTTTGAGGTGTGCTTCTTGTGTGAGTTCTCTCCAAGCCTTCATCATAGCCATCAAATTTTCTTGGTCACCAAGTCTATCAATCAGGACCCTTGATTCTTTGTCTTTGTTCATCAACCAATAAGAACTCATGGGATTGCCAAGATGGAATTGGCTGTTTGTGAAGTGGGGTTGAGGGATAGTGATGGGGTTTTGTTTGTTGGAGCAGGGGTCGAGGTGAGAGTGACGGGTGAATAGTGCTTTTGGCGGGAAAAGGGGGATTTGTTTATATAGGGTTAACAGGTGTTAGGATAAAGGGTAACGGGGTTATTGTTAGGGACTAACGGTGTAAGGGATTAGGGACTAACTGTGTAAGGGATTAGTTGGGCTAATGGGTTTATAGATTGGGCCGGTTTAGTATTGGATTGGATTTGGACTTTTGATTTTATAGATAAGCTTATTGGGCTGACTAGGCCCATTAACTTGGGTGTGGGTTGACCTATTTAAGATGCACATGTCTTCGACTTTGACTTTTCATGCTCATTCCATTCCCGTGCTTGGATTTGTCGGTTTTGGCTTCGTTTTTGTCCTTTAGTAAATATCCGTTACCTGCACAATCATAAATCATAAAACCCACAAATACAATGCATTTTTGATATATTTTGGTCATAAATCATAATTCACTTTGTGAAGGAATAGTCAACTTTAACATTATTCTCACCTCCCCTCGGGTCAAAACATTCATCCTCATTAAGCTCATCAACATTGTTTATCACTGGTGCATCAGTCTCAATATCTGGTGGTTCTGGAGGAGGACGTGGAAATGACGGATCAAGATCAAAGTAGAATGATTCAGACTCAGGAAATTCCAAAAGAGGATCATTTGAATTATCAGAAATAACAACGCTAGTCAACCCTCCTTGATCGGGCTCAATCTCAAAAAGAAACGAATCATATTCGGGAAGAGAGTTATTAGCATGAGTAGTGGTACTGCCACTTCTCGTCTCTTCCGTACGATCGCTGAAAGTCTCGAATTCGGGTAAAGAATTATCCAAATGAGAAAGAGAAGTACTGGACTCCTCAAAGAACGAATCACTATCCATGACGGGAATAGGAAATGAAAAGGGAGACTTGAACACAAAATCAGGAGTAGGGTTGTTTTTCAAAGATTTGATGTTAGTAATAAGACGATGGATGTTTAATAATTTCTCACGAAGAATAACGTCTTGGATTTGAAAAATATCTTCTAAGTCAAACTCTTTCTCTTCTTGATCTTCATTCTCCTCCTCTAAACTATCATACTCCAAGTTGAGAGGTGATGCTTCAACGTACTCGATGTTCTCATAAGAATCGTCATCACTTGAAATATCATGATCATAACAATCAACTTCTTCTTCATCAAATTCGTCTTCATCCATTCCTGGTGGAATAGGAGTGAATTCACCAATGAAATCCTCGGAAAGAAAATCAATTTTAGAAGACGTGATCGGAATATCTTGACTAAGCAAAGATTCAGCATCAGAATGATCATTATCAAAAATATCGTCGGAGACATCCTTGGATCTACTTAGGATTGGGTCGAGGTCCTCAACACTAGATTTATCCTTTTCAGGAATAGTGCTAAGTTCCTTTTCCCCCATAATTAGAGAGTCTTCGGGCTCTTTTGATGGTTCATCGGGTGAGATCGCTTTAGGCCTTCTCCATATAACAGTATACTCATCATCGCCATCATCGAAGTAGAAAAGTAGACGATTCCAGCTTGGACAATTAATATATTCTGAAAACTCTTCACTGATATTTCGCACATCTTCAAGGAGTTTATTCATTAATTCTTGAATATCCTCTTGTCGATATTGCTTGTCCATCAAAGCATCTTTAATTTTGCCAAAACTTTCCCAAGATATCAATATAACCTTTGGTGTTATTCCAAAAGGTATACGACTAAACTTCCTTAAGAAGGTGCAAACGTCTTTCAAAAAGTGATTTCTAGCTTCTTCATCATTAATCATAGAAAAATTCCAATATGGAATAAAACCTTGAGCTACTTGCTTCTCCTTCTCTAGTTGAATTCCTTTAAGAATTTGCAAATCATTCATAAGCTTAAGGATCAATTCTTGCATAACTTCAGGTTGATTCTGCTCTTCTTCCATAGCTTGCTTAATTTTCAGAAATCTCTCCTCAGCTAGCAATAAAGCCACGCACTTTTCATTAAGATGTATATGATCATACTC
>BQNB010099573.1:5769-20568 GCA_026074375.1 Tanacetum coccineum | reverse complement strand
GCTTTTCATAATAAAAAAACACTTTACCATGTATGTAGCCATGACAACTTTGCTAACACAACTTTTTTCTTTTTAACTTTGATTAATCTATAACCTATATAAAATAAGCTTTTGAAAAACTCATCTTGACCTTAAATTCTAAAAAAATGACACCTGAAAAATTAAAAATAATCAAGGACTGACAACAATTCTCCTATCACATCATTTAATGAAAAGAAAAAACCCCAAAGCCATAAATCTCAAGGCGATTTTTTCCCCAATTCTATTGGAGCAACATTTCAAACCACAAACCGATTAAAGCAATAACACACACAAACAATCGACTGATTCAAACAATTGTTCCATCATCAAACATCCTACGTCAAAATAAACCTGGCAATTTATGGATCAAATAAGTGATCCATCATCAAATAATTGTTCTAGCATCAATGATTCATAAAACCGTAAAAAAAAGGAACGAATAAAGGTATGATGATTTTAGAAAAAACCCTAATTTGATGTTTCATCCGTTGATGTTTCATCCTTGCTTTTATTTTGATTCAATTTATTTTTGATGATAGATATATATGTGGGTCTAATTTAAACTAGGAATCCATGGATTATGAAGCTAAAGCCATATATAGTTGTGAATCTGAAGATGGGTTAAAAATCCAGGCTGTTTGAGATGCATACTAGTAATCAGGTTATTTTTAATTTTTACAAATTTTGGGTATTAAATTTTTTATCATACTCTGTTTGAATTATTGGTGCTTATCAATTTTATAATAAAACACAATTATTTTTATCTTTTATGTTTCATTTGGGATGAAGTTTTGAATTGGATTTGTAATGAAATAATGAGGGTGTTCTATGCACACCATGTGCTTGATGAAATGCGGTTGAAGCTAAATTTTTTATTAATCGAGTTTTTTATTAAACAAAACTTATAGCTGGTAATCATTTTTATGATACTTAACCGATTTTTTATGAACATGGAATTGTACTTAATGTAAAACCATCCCTAAGATGAAGATAGTATCACAAAATCATCACACTTATAGCCTCGATGATGTTTTGTCATCATCATGTTCATCATTTGGCAATTCTGAGTCGGTTTTGATCTCCTATAATGAATAAATGAATGCTTCATTTTTTAGTCATTATATTTTTATGATTTTGCATGCTCACAATTGATATTTGCTTATTTCAAAGGAATGATTTTGCAGTTATTTTCTTCATGTGCTATCAAGGTTCTTGAATCCTAAACGAGCCCCACCTAACAATAGTGAGTTTTAATTCATCTTCTTTCGTATTAAGTTTTCCATAATTCTTTTCAAATTCTCTTTTTATGTTTTACAATGGGTATGATTTAAATTATTTAATTGTGAAAGTGATTTTTATAATATAGTTGTTTTTAATTGATGTTTTACAATTTCGATTATTTGGTAATTTAGAAATGTGCATTGTCGTCATGAAAATTAGAGGTTTACTAGGTTTTATTTTATGACTTGGGAACGCTGCAAGTATGCTTAAGAATTTAGGGGATGTTGGACTCTAATTAAGGAACTCATTAGTGTTACTTAGGTTATGGCCATGATGTGTGCTTATGTGAGAATTTTCTTGAGAAATGGTAGTATACTTGATTTAAGCTTAATATGAGTTGTCTTGGTATTTTGTATAATATGCCATTGATACAAGTTGTGGACAAGCACTTTCATTTTATGTTCCATGTACCGAGTTTTTTTTGCAAAAATGGTTGTGTTTTTATAGTAATCATTATTTAATAAAATTCAGGTGTTGACAAATAGTGTTGCGACATAAAAAAAGCAATGGAAGTGGAGAGCAAAAGAACAAGAAGATAATTTAATGCCTTGGAAAGTAACTTTGTATCCTGAGCCCCGTCCATTGGCAACCAATAAAATAGTTGAGGTGGCTGAAGACTATCATGTTGCAGCTATTAATGCTATTGAAGCATGTTAGTTAATTAACATTTAGCGATCAATAAACATGTTTGCACTCGAATAAATTTTATAGGTCTGTAAAAAGTGGGGATAAAGTTGTGATAAGTGCTTAATTACACATATCTTTTATCTCTAAAAACGAGCTTAAATGACCAAAAACAGACAAAAACTGCCAAATATATGTTTGTTTTGCATTTGTATTGTGCAGGAAGTGGATATCAACAAAAAGACAGAAAACCAAGCCAAAATGACAAAACTGAGCATGGAATGGAAAAGACTGTGCAAAAAAAATCAAGGCCAAAGTCAAAAATGTCAAAGTCAGAGTCTAAATACGAAGGAATAAGCAGTCAAACGGGAGCCGGGACTGAAGATTACTATGGGATGCAATCTGTAACCCATCTGTATGGGAGGGAAAGCCCAATAGTACTAACATACAATGATGTGATGTAACTTTGAAGTGCCCAATCCTATAGCCAGTTACAAGCCAATCACAGCCATTTGTAAACAACAAAAAACCCAACTCTGAAACCTTATTGGGCCTTAAAAAGCCCAATAACATAAGCCTAAATCTTATTGGGTCCAGACACACCCAATTGGGCCCAATACACAAACCCAAGCCCAATAACCTTTTTACAAAACCTTAGGGACTAGAATTGTCATTTTTAAAATAGGTTTTATAAAAGAAAAATGGTTTAAACTAAAAGAGGGACAAAAATTGCAATTTTTCCAAAACCCTTTTTATTCTTTTAGTTATAAAACACAAGGGCTGAAATTGCAATTTTTCCAAAACCCTTTTTACTCTTTTAGTTATAAAACGCAGGGACCATTATTGCAATTAGCCAAACCTTTCTTAATTCTTTTGTTATAAAACCAGAGGGACCAAAAGTGCCACTTTTGAAACTCTATTTATAACTGTTTTTCGGGTTAAGAATGAAATGAAAATAGAAAGAAAGTATGAGGGTTGTTTTTGCCTCTTCCCCATTCTTTCCTTTTAAAACCTGCAACCACCCTGTACCCAAACCCGTTTACCGCCAAAACCATACCAGGCACCCCCATGGTTTATAGCCAATACCACCCTCCCTAGTACACTTCCCTGCTCTACCCTTCACCATTTCCCACCTTACCCTGCCCCTATAACCCTTCCCACTTGGCAATCACTCAACCCGCACCCCCTTTAATGGTGAGATGGTGTACAAGAACCAATGGAAGGCTAGGATTGCTGGGGGAACTCTCTACTCTCATAACAAACACAAGCCAAAGACTTTTCAGCTGCTATAAAAGAGAAGAAAGCAAGCCGAAGGACACACCATTTTTACTATGTTTTTTTCTAGTATAATTTAAATTCAGTCTTTCTTTCAAGCATTTTAATGTAATTCAGCTTTACTTATAAGTTTTTGTTGTAAATTTTCTGTTTTTAATAAAAAAGGTTTAAATTTCATTTAGCTTAATTCAAATTTTCTGTTTTATCTTATGCTTAAATCCTGTTTACTTAGCTTAGTTAGTTTATAAGTTTGTTAGTTTTAAGGCTGGCTTAGTTTAGAATCAAGTTAGCTTCTAATTTTCAAATTCTGTCATTGTTAGTAGAAAAGGCTAGTAGAGTAACTAGCTTAATCTCTCTAATAAGCTAGTATTTTTAAAGTTCAAATAGCTCTATTAGGTCATTTAGAATAGAAGTAGATAAAAAGTTTTAGCTATTTCAGTTTTAAAATAAGCTTGAAGTACAAATAAGTTAGACAGTTTTTCAATAAGGTAGTGTTTGGTTTAAGCAATCTTTGACTCCTAAAGTCAATTTCTTTATGTCAAAATTGTTCATGCAGTTGTGTTAAGGTAGTTTAGCAAGCTTTAAGCAAGTTTTAAAGATTAGGATCTAGTTTTACAAAGTTTAGAGTGTAAAATTTCTCACCTTGCACCAGGACAGTTTTGGTGTTAAGAAAAATTTGAAGCTTAAGTGAATCTTAGTATAAGAGTGTTAAAATTGTATCATGTAGATTTCTAGTATAACTTGAGTTCATGAGTTTTCAGCTAAAAACTTAGCATGCATAGGATACTAATGCCAAATGCATCAGCAGCAAACATATCAGCAACAATCAACAGCTTCAGCAACACTTAGCACTCTTTCTCTTTTCAATTTTCTTGTAAACTTTGTTAATACCTGGCTTATTTCTTTCCAAATACCTCTAGTACACATCTTATTCTTCAAATAGCATCTTTAGTTAAAAAAAAAAAAAAAATAAACTTTCATCAATAAAAAACAAGATACAAAGCCAAAATTTAAAAAAGACTCTTTGAGCCTTGTTTCTTTAACAGTCAAACAAGAAGCTTATTTTCTAGCTTATTCCTCTTGTCAAAAAGTTAGAAGGCCATTTGTTAAAGTAGTAGAGAATTTAAGCTGTTTTACAACTTTTAGTTTATAATTTCTTCTGAATCTCACTTTTTACATAAGCAAAATAAGCCTGATAGCGTAGGGTCGTTTGAGTAGTTTTCCATATTAAGGGGTACCGTTTCACTATAGTGGAAAATTTCCAATATTCCGCCCGCCTACCCTGTGTCTTTCCTTTATGTACATTCTACCCCTGTCTATTTCTGAAAAATAATTAATTTAATATTTTTCAAATAGTTTTAAAAATTAGGGTTCTTAGTTAAATCAATCAAATTAGGGTTTAATTAGCTTTTAAAAAAAAAAAAAATTTAAAGGGGGGCCTATTTTGTTTCTATTAAATTTTCTGCACTCATTTAGCATATTAAAACCATTTTTCTATATTATTTCCATTAAATTTGAAAAATTTTCTAGCAATTAAAATGATTAGTTATAACTTTTTTCTTATAAAAATCATAAAAAATCAGAAAATTAATAAAAAAATATTTTTCTTTTTTATAAAATTTTCTTTTGTTCAATTAGTGTCTAGGAAAAATACAAAATTAGTGTAGGCTTAATTTGTCTTAAAATTCATCTTATGACCCCGTTTTACCGGTGTGCGTTTTACCGTTTTCTTTTCGTTTAGCATATCAAGACTACCTCCGTTTTAATTCTATTTTTTTTATTTTTCAAATTAAGTATAATGAGAATTTCAAAAAATTTATTTTTTTTTTGATTTTTAATTTAATTTAGCATTTATTTTCTTAATTTTTAGTATTTAGGATTTCCCTATAACTAATTTTGTTTCCCATAGTTTTTAAGTTCCCCATTTCCTATATCTGTTTCCCGTAGATTAAATTAGGTTTTATTTTAGTATAATTTTAAGTTTGTAACTATATCAGATGTTTCCATCATAGTCTAAATATTCTCCTTCATTCAATTTCTCATCAAACCAGTATTATCTTGATCAATTAGCAGCTCGTTGGGACGATAAGACCCGGGAATATCCTCTTGCCGGAAGTCTTTTTATCATTGATTCCTTATATAATTAATCTCTTTGTGTAGATTTTGACCTTTTTCCTTAGTTATAGGGCATTTTGGTTGAGATTTCATTTGTGTTATTTTATATGTATACTATTCCACTAATCAATTGCTACATTTTATATTCCTACCAATTTTGACCACATGGCATAACCATTTGAGACCATATTTTGTTAAGGAAACCTAAACCATTAGAATGAGGGCTGCAAACCATGTAAGGTATCCAATGCAAGAACTTCACCAAGAGCACACATGTCCATGCCCCGCCTTCCAGTTATAAGTGAGAACCAGCCAATTCGAGAATGGCACCGTAACAACAACAATATCAAGCATCCCTTCCGATATACACAGATACCAAGTTTTTTTTTTCCCACCCCCTAAAAAATTTATTGTATGATGATCAAAATGACCAAGGTGACGCTTTTAACCTAAAGGCATATTATGAAACTTTAAAATTCAAGAAACATGTTTCACAAGACAGTTTCTTCTGAGATAAGTAATATTATGTTTACGTTTTTAAGATAACTGCAGCTAAAGAACTTCAATACTAAATCTTTACTCAATGTTTATTTTGTGGATCATGCCCTGCAGGTTGGTCTCTTGAATGTGGAGGGTTGCTATAACTCATTGTTGTCTTTCATTGTGTCAGCCCGAAATGCTAATCAATTGGTCAGGGAACTTGAGGTTAGTATTCTGAATATGACAAAAAGTACAAATCTGGAAACCGGCTAAAACGGGTCATTTTGTATTGATCGACAATACTTTTTTTCCAATACTCTAATAATAAAATGAGTAAGAGGTTATATTCGTTATTAAAAGTATAACTCGAATACGTCTTTTGACCCATTGACCTATTTCGAATACGTCTTTTGACCCATTGACCTATTTGACCCGTTTCTTTTTAACAATGCTGGATAAAATATAACAGTAATCGACTAATTCCTAAATCAATGGGTGGGAAATTTTATTGAAGTTTGATGAGCCACATGATAATACCATATTATTGGGAAAACAGAGCTATAAAAATAATATTTATTTTGATTAACAAACAATGTATAACTTTTAACATTTGAAATTGTTTTTTCAAGCCAGGAAACATATTTGTAGAGCGTTTAGCAATATGAATAATAGTAGGAAGGCTTGACATATCGGAACCATTATAAGGAAGAACTAACAACTATTGACGTGAGATATAATATGTGTACTGAACTTATGGCGTGTTTAGCATTAGCCAAGCAGACTCTCTTAGTCCACCACTTAATTTTTTGTTCTTATTACTATGACATGAAGGCTAACGAACTAATACAGATAAATTGCATGTCAAAACGGATTGGGACATGGTAAGATTGACCCACAACCAATTTTTTTTGTCAGATTTTGGACTTCTTGATAAATTTTTAATGCATTATATACTACAAACCTTTACAATTACAAAATATGAACTTAATTTAACTTATTGATGAAGCAGGAGGTGATATGCAGTAAGAATACTTTGGAGGACTTGGCATTCAACCAGTTCCCTTTTGGTTAGACTCCAATAGAGCCCGTATAAAAAATGGGTCAAGATTCCAACTCCATCCCAAATAATGTGCGTATTAGATATAACATACCATGAGGCTGCTGCAGGAAGAGACATGTGTGCTATATGCCAGGAAAAGATGCAGGCTCCGATATTGTTGTGTTGTAGCCACATCTTCTGCGAAGACTGTGTTTCAAAATGGTTAGATTTTTTTTTTGGTTGAACAAAACTTTGTTTGTACCATTAAATTTGCATGCTATGATTTATGGACATGTCCCAGAAAACCACAACCAAGCAGAAAACAAATATCAAAGAACATACATCAATCTATATAAAGTGTACAAAATCATTGTTTGGTCTATTTACTGAAAAACTTTCCTGATAGAATGCGGCCATGAGCAAGAGTAAAGTACTTCTTTTTGTGATAACTGATATAAATGTAACAGCTTATGCGTTACATGTTATACCATCTTTACATATTCCGTTTCATGATTACATTATAATTGCATACCACCACAAACTGAAGTAGATAACGATCCGGAACCTTCGATAGTTTTGATTAGGAGGCAAAAGCTAACGTGGGTTTTAAGGCGCAAGTTGACAAGTTACAACAAGAAAGAGATGAATTCCAACGCGACACAACATTTAAGGTTGGTTCATCATGTGATTCAGGTATGTAAATTAATCAAATATTTATTTTTTTGTACTAAAAGTGTATGGAATTGCTATAACATAAAGCAAAAGCATAAATATTCAGGTATGGAATTGCTATAACCCGAAAAGTTCTAAGGGAAAGGAAAGTTGGAAAAGTTGTTCTTCCTGCAAACCTTAAATTGCAAATACCAACATTAGCACTTCAACATGACCCCAAAATATGGGGAGAAGATGCCCATCTATTCAAACCAGATAGATTCTCGGAAGGGATTGCTAAAGCAACTAACAATCCAGGAGCATTTCTTCCTTTTGGTTATGGACCACGAAACTGTGTAGGGTCCAGTTTTGCGATAAATGAAGCTAAAATAGCACTCTCGATGATCTTACAACATTATAGATTTACTCCCTCCCCAAGCTATGTCCATGCACCAGTTCAGATAGTAACACTTCGTCCGAAGTTTGGTGTTCGGATAATGTTTCAAGCTCTCTAAAGGTCTGCTATTGCTCAGTTAAGAATTGTCTCCATTTGTTTTTCATAACTGTAAATACTTTCAATAAATTATAACACAAAAGTATTGTGTGTATTATATTAAGTTGCAGTCTACAATAAGTGCAACACTAATGTATAGTATTATGTAGTATTAAATTATTAAAATATAAATCTACTTTAAATTAGTATCGAGGCTAATATTTTATGTACGTCCATATTTATCAAATTTGGATTTGATCAATCTTATATATGATGTAAGTCTTTCTTATATTTTAGATAAAAAGATGTATGAGAAAAGTAGATAATAAAAAATACCTTGAAAAACATGCATTTAAATAATATTGAAGGTATCGAGTAATTATATTGCAAATTACAAAAGATTCTAAAAGGCCGTTTAAGCATTAGGGATATTTGAAGCATACTCTTAAAAATCACATATAAAGAGTTTGAAAGATTTGTATTTATGGTTTATTATTTTAGCATGATTATCAATAATTTTTATTCAAGTGTCATGATAGTTGGTTTCTCATTAAGCTTATTTAATATACCAAAGATTAGATAAATTGAGAATTTTGGTTCAGTAAACTTATAACACTCAATAAGGTTGTAAATATTGGTCTTTCAATTGTAATTATAGATAAAAAAAGTTGAGTTTTATACATAAGCAAAAATTCATATTTTTATCGAGATGGATTTGATAAGACAAAATAAGACTATAAGAGTATTATGTGCATTATATATTTGAGTTCCTAGCACGAGTTGAGTCCCTTTGGTTTCTCTTATCCCTTATTAATAATTCTTGCATCAATACATTCCAAGATTTTCTTATTTCGCTAGATACATGCACCAATATTTAAGAATTAATATTAATCACAAATAAATGTTTACCAATATTATTAGTTACAATTAAAGTAAATAGTAAATAGACTCTCTTTGTATCCTTAATAGTACAATGAAAGTAAATAATTAATTGAATCTTTTTGTATCCTTAATAGTTACACATTACAAAGTTTAAATAGCATAATTCTATCTCTTCTACAACATATGCATTGTAAGTAATCTTCCATCTCAAAATAATCGAAGATTATAAAGCATCTGCTTTTGGATCCCACCGTCAAAGTTCTTGACTCCTTTCATCTTCAAATGAGCTATTTCTTGGTGCACTGCTATAAATCGAAAGCCGATTTTTAAAGATGGTTTTGAAAAGGCTTTTGATTCTGTGAGATGGACTTCTTAGATTATTATTTAAGAAACAATTGGGTTTGGCATTAATGCGAGAGGATGGATTCAAGGATGTCTTACCGGCTAAGGGATCAATTCTTGTTAAGTGGTGAGTCCCGACCAGCTGAATTTAAAGTATTCCACAAGGGTGTTAAGCAAGGAGACCCCTTCTCTCCTTATTTGTTCATCTCTAGTATGTAAAGTTTAGCATCTATCTTCAATAAAATCATAAATGCTGTTCTTTTTAAGGGGTAGTGCCGATTTGATGATTTTCGTTGACGTTATCTCATCTTTTCTATGCTGATGTACGCAAGTCTTCATTTGGCAAATGGGATAGACAAACATCATTACCATAGTTTCGTATGTCTCACAATGCTTCTTTTTGCTTCGGGTCTTCAAAACGAATATACCTTAAGAGTAAACTTCATGGCATTGGAGTCTCTAATTGAGAAGTTACTTGCGGCAGCTAACATTATTGGGTGTTCTACTTTTTCCCTACTCCGTTCTCATATCTATGTGGATCAAGGTTGGGATGTCTCCTTCTAGGAAATCTGCTTGGGATGATATAATTGAGTAAAGATTCTAACATATTATCAAAATGGAGAAGATTAAGACTCATTCCCGTATGTTGACGCCGTTACGTGTAATCAAGTCTGTCCTTCACGTCCTTGCCTCTTTATCATATGTCGCTTTTAAAGCTCCTTTGGTTGTTCTTCGTGACTTGGAATATCCTTCGCAGAAAATTATTTAATGGTTCCCGATATAAATGAAAAGAGATCTCTATGCTAAGATATGTAAACCACCAAGATGGCATCACCCCCAACAGGCTGGCAAGGAGTGCGATCCAGCTACGTATAGCGCAATCAATAACCTCATATATTAATTGGGTAAGGAAGATTCTATCGCAGGCTGCCATCCACTTTATACAGCAACGTCTTAAATGCTGAGTATTAAATAAGCACTCCGATCTCCTTTTGTTCACACAGGTTCGGTTTTCCAGTTTTTATCCCCGTGGAAATGTATCTTGAAAGAGCTCAAAACTTTGTCCGCAAAGGTATAATCCTTCTGCGCTTTTTGAAAAAGAAAGTCGGGAAACGTACACCACTCTCTTTGGGAAGAATGTAGGAATTAATTATGGCCCCCCTTAGCAATCATTCCTCGTTTAATATGCGTTGGATCTCAAAACAAGGTATTACGGTTGCAGATAAACTCATTGATGCTTCGTTTGTTGCTTCTTTTCGTAGAAACCCCCCGTGGAGGGGGTGTAAGACGGCAGCATCAACCATCTAGTTGAACTTGTTGGGTCTATATCTTTTATCTCCTTCCAATGATCCGATGGCATGGCTTCTTGATCACGCTGGTGAGTTTTTCTGTTCACTCGGCAAGAACATTTATTGATGATATTCTCTCTTACCTTTTGTTGGTGACGTTACTAGATGGGTGAAAGTGGTTCCAAATAAAGGAAAAATTTTAGCGAGGAAATTTTGTTTGGATAAGCTCCCACGAGACTTAACCTATCACTTCGTGGGATTGATCTCTCCTTCTATTATATGCCCAAATTGTGTTTAGCTGGAGAATCATGCTCGCATCTTATCTACTCTTGTAATTTTAGCTCGGACATTATGGCGTCAAATTGCTCGTGGTGGGAAATTGATCATCCCAGATATTTCTGTTACAAAATGGATTGCTTGTTTCAGGAAACTACTCGTCCTTCTAAAGCTCAAAAGGAAATGCTAGAAGGGGTCTTTAATGTTATTGGTAGGATGATTTGGAAAATCCGCAACAAGAGCTTTTTGGATCTTCTCATCCGCGTAAGGAGCTTGCTTTTTGATGAAATTGTTTACGTACTCTTTTACATTGTGTTCCAATAGATGTCAAAACAATATGTGATGTGATTTATCCTGGATGAAATGTTCTCTAATCCATATCCTTGTAATTTTCTAGCTCTTCATGCGTAGTTCATTTTTTATTAATTTCAATTTGCCGTTCAAAAAAAAAAAATATTGCGCCTTTCAATTGTAAATATAGAAAAAAAAATTTGAGTATTATACAAAATGCAAAAATTCATATTTTTGATCGAAATGGATTTGATAAGACATAATAAAGACTAAAAGAGTATCATTGTTTCGAAATGGGGTTAAAATAACAAAGTGACAAATTTTCGAGACCGGGATTGATTCTTATAGAACAAGATTCGTGCATTGCACCAACCCCGACTTCAAGAACAAGTTCAATGCTTAACATAAGTAAAAGTTTTTATTTTCCCCCAAAAAATAAGTCTGGTGCATCGCACGGGTATAAACGCCTCATGAATATATATTCTTCTTCCTATCGCATTCAATTTTTTCGTTTAAAACATTGTTAGATGTTTAATTTACTTGGTATGACTTACAAATATATATATGGCGCATTATGGATCCTTTAATATTAGGGAATGCAAATTCTAATTGAAAGTAAGTCTGAGTCAATTCTCACAAACCAATGAAAAATTCTTATGTCATTATTCTGAATTGTGTAAATAATAACCCGTTTACTTAAGAATAGGTAGATTAAACATTTTTTATTTTATATCGTGTCAAATAATTTATTTCAAGACTAAGTATGTAAAAAGTGCATATAAGTTACACTTTGGTCATCTTCTTCCAATTTGACCTATCGGATCCATTTCCTTAATTTGTTATCTGTTTTACCCATTTATGTTTATTGATCGTATGTGTCATTGTGTATTGACAATTCTCTGAAGCCGTAAAGGTAATGTAGAAATTCATTATGTATACGTACATGGGTTGCTTATTTTATATAGCCTTTGTTTCAAATTAATGTGGTTTCAAGCTGGTTGCAAGAAACAACTTATTTCAGTCACAAATATTCAGATTGCAGCCTTTCTAATACTTGAGAAGTGTAAACCTGATATAGCTTTTGTAATGACTATATTTTCGTAAATACTATTCATTAGCTTTTTTATTACTACGTTAGCTCATAACAAATTATATTATTTATCTCAGATTTTTTCTTTGCTAAATTAATGTTTCACAATATTGTCTTATAAACTCTCTCGCTAATTATATTTATTTGTCCACTTTACAATTCCAACAATACCTTAAAACTCCCCGCCCAACGGACGGGCCTTGAAACTAGTTATTATTATATGTAATAATCTTATTATAATATGTTATATTCAATAAATGATATTCATTTTTATCAAATTTAACTTTAAATTAAATTTTAAATATTTAAAATATATTAATTGTTTTAAAACATTATTTCGATTTCTTTCGATCAAACACGCATAAGTTTTTCAAAATTTAAATTCTTTCAGATTTCAAGTTCTACAAACTACAATTTATTAACATTCTAATTTCTTCAGATTCTAACTCCTAAGTTGAATTCCAATATCGCCAAAATATTTTATATATTGCATCTTAAAGCATGTTTAATTTTTCACGTACTAAACATAAGTAGCTAGCAGGAGTAGCAGCCTAGAATTTATACAAGAGCCAAAAATAAAACAAACACACTTTTGTCCTCTCTTAAAAAAGCATCTCTCTCAATTTTATCTCTCACACATACATACAAAAACCACAAACTATCATCTCATCCAACAAACATCTTCCTAAGAATCACACAAAGATTCTCCTTAAACCCCTACCTAGAATGGAAGATCCTCCTAAACACAACAACAAAGAAAAGAACAACCGCAAAACCATAAATATAGGCGCTGGTGCTGGTAGTTTTGCTGGTATAGGAGGTTTTGTGTTGTTTGGTGGTGCTATAGTGACTGCAACTCTTGTGTCAGCAGCTTTTGCTTTAAAAAATAGGCGACAAAAGCAAAGTTCATCATCATCATCAACCAAGACACCAACTGTCGATTCACCAAGGTTTCTTTATCTAAATTTAAGTGTTTGTCTAGCTAGGAAAATTATAAAGTACAAGAACATGCATTAATGATGTTGTTTAGGTGTAACTAACTTTTTTTAAGTTGTTAGTTGTATTTAATGAAGTATGTTTTTTACTTTTTAATGTAACAAACTTTTATTTTGTACCTTTGTATCCGAGTGACCTTGTTTTACCCGCTATAAGAAGGTAACTTGGATATATCAGTAACGGGATAAAAATTTGTTAAATGTAACTCAGTATATACGTATATAACTTGTTATATTTTGATGCAAAAACGTACCTTTAGGATACAAACATAAGCTGTGAAACTGATGAGAATTTATGATTAAATGTATAGCAGTGATGGTGTAACTAGCATGAAGGAGATGGAGAGTAAAACAATTCATGATTCGAGTCCGGTATGCTTACTTGCTTAATTATGTTATGATTTGTGCCTTTGTTTTTGGACTCTAGATTCATGGAACGGATAATTCTGTATAACTTTAGGATGAAAAGCATAATTCTGGAACGGATAATGATGAGAAAGTAGAAACTGGAGACAGTAATGAAGATAAAGATAGTGCTAATGCAAATTTTGTTGATTCTGTTCCTGAAAGCAAAGACGTTGATAAGAGTTATGGATATATAGTGTTAGATAGTGAACCTAAAGATGATGGTGATGCAAAGGAAGACACGGAGTCATTAGTTTCTGATAAAACTGCCAAATCAATAGCAGAATATGACACGTTTAAGGAGGATCAAATGGCTGTT
Organism: Tanacetum coccineum; assembly: GCA_026074375.1. Classification (NCBI taxonomy): domain Eukaryota; kingdom Viridiplantae; phylum Streptophyta; class Magnoliopsida; order Asterales; family Asteraceae; genus Tanacetum; species Tanacetum coccineum. The sequence continues at coordinate 6,700 of BQNB010099573.1, read as the reverse complement.
GAAGCGGAAGAAACTATGCAGTACAAAAAGGGTAGAGAAGCTGCACAAGACGAGGTACCTCTTGGAAACAATGTCTCAGAAGCATCAAATGAAGACACACCAAATGGTCATGTAGATGAAGATCAAGAAACTGTTTTGACAAACGAGGAAGCTGAAGCTGCTCATGTAAATCTTGTTAAAGCAGGGCAATTGCTTAAAGACGAGAAAGAAAAAGATGGTCATATTGAAATGGTTCCCGAAGATATGGAAGACATTATGGAGATAGCTGATCATGAAGTTGCAGCTGTTGTCCATGGAACACATGAGGATGAAGTTATTCAGACAAGTGTGTCGAACAAGCCACCAACACAATCCATGAACGAAGAAACAGAACAGAAAGTTGAAGCACGGGTAACTAAAGATGATGAATTGATCAACAATGAAGAAAAAGATACAGAAGATGAAATCCGAGATCTTCAAGTGATTGATGACCAGTCAGTGGAAAGACAAGACAACACACTTGCGCGATTCATCGACGAAGAAGAAACATCACAGAATAGTGAACAGCAGGTGACAACAGAAGATGAATTGATAAATAAAGACGAAAAACACACAGAAGGTGAAGAACAACATGTCCAAGTGTTTGATGATCTGCCACCGAAAAGAGAACATGATACACCATCACAATTGATAAATAAAGAAGAAAAGGTCGAAGAACCTATGGTTACAAAAGATTCTTTGGTCAAGGAAGATGACCAAACACATGTTCAGTCTATAAAAGAAGATGAAGTGGCCAAAGACGTTACAGTGAGGTCTCAAGTAACTTCAGAAGGAGCAGAAAAGTCTACGCAGGAGGAACGGACACAAGAAGAAAAAACAGGTAACCAGAACAATGAAGATAAAACAGAGGAAAATGAGACGATTTTAGGCAAAGAACAGAATGACAGTAGCC
>BQNB010099572.1:0-24894 GCA_026074375.1 Tanacetum coccineum | reverse complement strand
TTCCCGTAAACTACGATTTACTTATACAAGGCTCGGGAATATTTAATGACCATCACTTTAATAAAAGCACGGCTAACAAGATTTCTCTATAGTAGACACCATTGTGTTGTGATGATATCGATGATGTTACGCCTCGTATTTCCGCCTAGGCGGGGTGTGACAGATCCGAATTGAGACTGTTTTGAAGTTTCATTTTCTTAGGAGTACTTATGCATGTAAATGGCTTTTAGAAATCTAAAGGTAGTTAATATACTCATAAATGAGCATGGGTGATTTTTGGTATGAATTATGAGGGTCATTAAGTAAGGGTTTGGAGTACGTAAAGTCATGATAAAATTCTGCAATTTAGAGTTAATTATAAGTAACTAGTGGAAGGAGTTAATGAAGTGGTTAAGTTTGGGCATGGTGTCAGGGTGACCCATGATGGTTAATTTAAACACTTAGACATCCATCATATGATTGTTACATGTGCTTAAGCTTTTTGCTTAGTAGCGTGTAACACGTGGTGTTTTGTTGTTTAGATTTGTGCTAGTGTTTGTGGAAGCTGCAAAGCAATCAGGTGAGTTTCATAGCCCCTATTTTCTTATGATTTATTGGGGTGGAAATGATGCAAAGTGTTTGAAAATGTTTTGATTACTGTGATAATGTGTTGTCAAAGATGCATGGACTATACGTGACTATTGTATGTTGTGTGCTACATGTTTTATGATGTGATATTGAGAATTGTGAACTAAGTCAGGGGGATTACCTGCGGGTATCCATGGCCTGTTTAGTGGAAGATTTCGTGGCCTAGCGGGCAGGATGGTTACTTTGAGAGTATCCACGGTCGGGGCTAAGGGGGTAACCACAGGGACCTTGGTACGATTGAGACGTCTTATAAATCCTTACTGGGAAATCGTGTAAGTGGATTGTATTGGATTAAAATGGTTGTGCATGCTAGCATGTATGATAGTTCATTTATTGTCATGCAATGTTTTCTTTATTATCACAGTAATGTGCAGTTTGGATTTTATATCGTGTCTTAAACCTATGACTCTCACCAACTTTTAGTTGATGTTTTTAAGTATCATTTTCAGGTGAGTATCATGATGATAAGAAGGATGTTAGGAAGAGTGGCTAGAGAGACCCTAGGCATTGCTTATGGAGTTGTCTTTTCTAGTCTTTTCATTTATGACAATTGTTTTGCTTAATACTTGTTTGTTGGAGATTGTTAGTATTTGGATTATTTTGTTTCGTGCACGACATTACTTTAGTAATGCAAGACTCCTTTATCTTGTGTTCGGTGTGCTCCGTTCGAAGCACCATATGGAAGAAAATGTAGGTCACCTGTGTTATGGGTTGAAATTGGGGAAGGTAGTTTGATTGGACCCAAATTGGTGCAGGAAACGACTAATAAAGTAGCGGTTATAAAAGAGAGGCTCCCAAGCGGCAAGAGATCGTCAAAAGAGCTATGCTGACAACAAGCGCAAAATGTTGGAATTTGAGGTTGGAGATCGTGTGATGCTAAAGGTGTCGCCTTGGAAGGGCGTGGTTCATTTTGGGAAGTAGGGTAAGTTAGCCCTGAGGTATGTAGGGCCATTTGAGATTCTTAAAAGGATCGGTTCTGTGGCATATCGGTTAAGGTTGCCCGAGGAATTGAGTGGTGTGCATGACACATTTCACGTGTCAAACCTAAAGAAGTATTTGGCAGATGCTAGCCAGCATGTGCCATTGAATGAAATTAAGGTTGATAAAACTCTTCGTTTTGTTGAGGAGCCTGTAGAGATTATGGACCGTGAAATTAAGAGTTTAAAACATAGCAAAATATCGTTTATAAAGGTTCGTTGGAATTCAAAGCGTGGCCCCAAGTTCACTTGGGAGCGCGAAGATTATATGAAGTTTAAGTATTTTCAGTTGTTTGTTGATCGTGCTCATGAGTCAGCTGGTTAAATCTCAGAACGAGATTTCCTAAAGGAGGGGATACTGTGACAACCGTGATTTGAGCAGGTTAGTTTATATCTTTAGATATGGCTAAGAGTTCATTTTATGTGTTTAGGTGTGGTGCTATGTGATTTTATGTGTGCTAAGTGGGTTAAGTAATGTGCATAATATCATTTGGAGGTGTGTGGACATCTCATTTTGTGTGTGTTTGTGTTTTTTGATGAGTATTTCATTTGTTCACGTTTAGTGATAATGGAAAGGAATGGCGTATTGCATGCAATGCTACGTCAATAGTTGGATGATATAGTGATAAGGGTTTATGTGTAATGTGGCATTTTAGAAATGAAAGAAGTAAGTGAAATATAGAAGTTTGTAGCAAACTTTCTAAAAATAGAAAGTGGTTTGGTGAAATGAAAGTTATTTTTAGAAAGATTATTAAGTAGTGTTTAAGTAAAAAGGTTTAATCAAATTAGCTTAGGTTTTTATAAAAACTTAAGGAAATGAAGTAAATTAGTAAATTAATAAAAAAATATGTAATATATATAATTAAAAGGGTGCGTCCAATTTAGGGTTTAAAAAGAAAAAAAATTTAGGCTTATTTGAGTTGGGCTAGGACTAGAAGGAAATAGATATAAAATCAACTTGGCCAATCCATTTTCCTCTCTTCTTGTTGCCGTACAAGTGAGTCCCCAAAACCCTAAGGAAGACAAAAATTTTGATTAAGAAATCTAGGTGTTAGATCGTGTTAATTCAAGAAAGATCGTTAGGTATGTTCTTCTTCATTGTTTATTCTATTAATTCATGTAACATCATTTATGATGGATCTAAGGTTTGCATAAAATACAGAATATTAATGATAATTAATGATGCTAGAATGATTAGGGCTTGATTAGGGTCATGATCATTCAATTGGTTAGGTTAGATTTGCGTTAAAAACTTAATTTAGGGTGAGCATAATTTAGGTCTGTGTTCACGAGTGAATATATCCTTGATGGTAATAGGATTTTGAGTGTTTCTAGACTCTAAACAGTAGCTCATTTAATGTACTTTCCAGAAAATCCGGCCTTAAAAGGTGGTTGAAATACCATTGATTGGTGGTGAGATACTTAGGGTACAAGGAGAGCGTGCGTTAGGAGTAGGCAAAACTTTAATGAATGTGAAAGTAGATGAACCAAAGATGGGTGATATTTCTCTAGTGTGGGATTTTGTTGATGTGTTTCCGGAGGATTTGTCAGGACTTCCGCCGCAGAGATAAGTTGAGTTTCATATAGACTTAATTCCTGGAGCAATGCCTGTTGCAAAGTCCCCTTACCGTTTAGCACCTTCGGAAATGCAAGAATTGTCTGTGCAATTTCAAGAGTTGCAAGACAAGGGTTTTATTTGACCTAGCCATTCTCCGTGGGGAGAACCTGTGTTGTTTGTTAAGAATAAGGATGGCTCTTTTTGTATGTGTATTGATTATAGGGAATTAAACAAGTTGACTGTTAAGAATAGATATCCTCTCCTTAGAATTGACGACTTATTTGATCAACTACAAGGTTCGCGTTACTTTTCCAAGATAGATCTTCGATCAGGTTATCATCAGCTCCGAGTACATAAGGATGATATTCCTAAAACCGCATTTAGAACAAGGTAGGGACATTTTGAGTTTACCGTTATGCCTTTCTGACTAACCAATGCCCTAGCAGTCTTTATGGATCTGATGAATCGAGTCTGTAAACCTTATTTAGATAAGTTTTTCATTGTTTTCATAGATGACATTTTGATTTACTTGAAGTCATTTGAGGTTAATTTTAGAATTATTAAGGAAGGAGAAGTTGTATGCTAAATTCTCCAAGTGTGAGTTCTGGCTGCAAGAGGTGCATTTCCTTGGTCACGTGGTCAACCAGAATGGTATTGGTCAACCAGAATGGTATCCACGTGGATCCAAGTAAGATTGAGGCAGTAAAGAAATTGGGAAATCTCCTAACAACACTATCTTAAATCCTATCGTTATTGGTTTACGTTACTACCGGGCGTTTTTATAACCGCTACTTCACTAAGATGCTAAACCCTTACTCGTTGCTCATAAGACTCAAAAGTATTGGGTGGTGTGTAGAACAAGAAAAGGCTTTCCAGACTTTGAAAAAGAATTTTATTGAATCACCGATATGTCACTGCTGATGGAGTTTGGAATTTTGTAGTTATTGTGATGCTTCGAATCAGGGGTTGGGTTGTGTGCTCATGCAGAGAAATAAGGTGATTGCTTATGCGTCAAGACAGTTAAAAATTCACGAGAAGAACTATACTACACATGATCTTGAGTTAGGGGCAGTGGTGTTTGCTTTAAAAATTTGGAGACATTATTTATATGGTACGAAAAGTGTTATTTACACGGATCACAAGAGTCTCCAACATATATTTGATCAGAAGGAGCTGAACATGCGTCAAAGGAGATGGATCGAGTTATTTAGTGATTATGAGTGTGAAATTCGATATCACCCGGGTAAAGCGAATGTGGTGGCGGATGCACTAAGTAGGAAGGAAAGGGTGAAACCTAAACGAGTTCGGGCGATGGCAATGACTATTCATTCTGGAGTGAAAGGAATGATATTGGCAGCTCAGGGTGAGGCATTTGATCAAGAGAATGTAATGAATGAAAGGTTACATGGGTTAGATCAACAGATGGAAAGGAAGAGAGACGGAAGTTTGTACTTCATGGATCGAATATGGGTTCCGTTGGTAGGAGGTGTGAGAACAGTAATTATGGATGAGGCTCATAAGTCCAGATATTCTGTACATCCTGGAGAGAATAAGATGTACTATGACCTTTGAGATATGTACTGGTGGCCGGGAATGAAGAGGGATATTGCTACCTATGTTAGCGAATGTTTAACTTGTGCAAAGGTGAAGGCTGAGCATCAAAGGCCTTCGGGCTTATTACAACAACCAGAGATACCGGAATGGAAGTGGGAAAACATCACCATGGACTTCATCACTAAATTACCTAGAACCTGGAATGGGCATGATGCAATATAGGTTGTAGTTGATAGATTGACCAAATCAGCACATTTTCTGGCAATACGTGAAGATTATAGTACGGAGAAGTTGGCAAGGTTGTACACTGATGAAATTGTCGCGCGTCATGGAGTGCCTGTGTCAATTATTTTGGATCGTGACGCACGGTTTACATCACAACTCTGGCAAACATTTTAGAAAGCCTTAGGAACACGATTGGATATGAGCACAGCTTATCACCCTCAGACAGATGGACAGAGTGAGCGTACAATTCAAACGTTAGAGGACATGCTAAGGGCGTGTGTGATAGACTTTAGTGGCAGTTGGGATGTCCACCTACCGTTAGCTGAGTTCTCTTATAACAACAGTTATCACACTAGCATTCGGTGCGCTCCGTTCAAAGCACTATATGGAAGAAAATGCAGGTCACCTGTGTTATGGGCTAAAATTGGGGAAGGTAGTTTGATTGGACCCGAATTGGTGCAGGAGACGACTGATAAAGTAATAGCTATAAAAGAGAGGCTTTAAGCGGCGAGAGATCGACAGAAGAGCTATGCTGACAACAGGCGCAAACCGTTGGAATTTGAGGTTGGAGATCGCGTGATGCTAAAAGTGTCGCCTTGGAAGGGCGTGGTTCGTTTTGGGAAGAAGGGTAAGTTAGCTCTGATGTATGTAGGGCCATTTGATATTCTTGAGAGAATCAGTCCTGTAGCTTATCGGTTAAGGTTGCCCGAGTAGTTGAGTGGTGTACATGACACGTTCCACGTGTCAAACCTAAAGAAGTGTTTGGCAGATGCTAGCCTGCATGTGCCAATGAATGAAATTAAGGTTGACAAAACTCTTTGTTTTATCGAGGAACCTGTAGAGATTTTGGGACGGGAAATTAAGAGTTTAAAGCGTAGCAAAATACCACTTGTGAAGATTCGTTGGGATTCAAAGCGTGGTCCCGAGTTCACTTAGGAGCGCAAAGATTATATGAAGTCTAAGTATCCTCAGTTGTTTGTTGATCGTGCCGATGAGTCGGCTAGTTAAATCTCGGGATGAGATTTCCTAAAGGAGGGGATACTGTGACAACTGAGATTTGAGCAGGTCAGTTTATACCATTATATATAGCTAAGAGTTCATTTTATGTGTTTAAGTATGTGCTGATAAGATCGATTTAAGCTCAACTAGGATTAGTTTTACAGATAATATTTAATGCACAGCGGAATAATAAGAAAGCAATATTATCACGTCAATAGTAGGATGATTTAGTGTTAAGCGTTACATGATAATTGTGGCATTTTAGAAATGAAATAAGTGAGTAAAATATGGAAGTTGGTGGCAAACTTTCTAAAAATGGAAAGTGGTTTGGTGAAATGAAAGTTATTTTTAGAAAGGTTAATAAGTAGCGTTTAAGTAAAAAGGTTAATCAAATTAGCTTAAGTTTTTATAAAAACTTAGGGAAATGAAGTAAATAAGTAAATTAATGATTTTATAAAAAAAATATAAAAATAATAAATAGGGGTGTTGGGCGTCGGCTAAAAAAAAGAGAAAAAAAAGCTAAAGATAATTTTTTTAGGCTTATTTGAGTTGGGCTAGGACTAGAAGGAAATAGTTATAAAATCATCTTGGCCCATCCCTTTTCCCTTCTTTTTGTTGCCATGCAATTGAGGTCCCAAAATCCTAAGGAAGACAAAAATTTTGATCAAGAAATCTAGGTGTTAGATCGTGTTAATTCAAGTAAGATCGTTAGGTATGTTCTTCTTCTTTGTTTATTATTTTAATTCATGTAACATAATTTATGATGGATAATTAGGGTTTCATAACATCTGTAATTAATGATATAATAAACACGTTATAATGATTAGGGTTTAATTAGAATCTTATGGGTGTAATTGGTTAGGTTTAATTCACGTTAAAACTTGAATTAGGGTTTGGCAGAATTAGGGTTGTGTTGTTTTAATGATATCTTGATGATAGAAATGAATATTCATATGTTTCTGGAGTCTATGAATAAGACAAAAGAGTCTACTTTCCAGAAAATCTGGCCTCGAAAGTTTTTAAGGTCAGAAAGTCATTCAAATGTTGGTTACACTAAAAGTTGTCAAAACAGTAAATATAGGTCAGATTTAGGCCATGTTTGTGAGGGTAAAACCCTAACTTAAAATTCGAATTGAACTTAGCCCTTCTACAGTAGTTAAGTTCCATATGTATATAGAGCAAACCCATAAGGATACCTTCTAATTTTATGTCTAAGTATAGTTGATAAGTCTAAACTTTTTAGTGTGCAATCATATCCGAATTGGGACTGTTTTGAAGTTTGATTTTCTCAGGAGTACTTGTGCATGTAAATGGCTTTTGGAAATCCAAAGGTAGTTAATATATTCATAAATGAACATGGGTGATTTTTGGTATGAATTATGAGGGTCATTAAGTAAGGGTTTGGGGTACGTAAAGTCATGATAAAATTCTGCAAATCTGAGTTAATTATAAGTAACTAGTGGAATGAGTTAATGAAGTGGTTAAGTTTGGGCATGGTCTCGGGGTCACCAATGATGGTTAATTAAACCCTTAGACATCCATCATATGAGTTTTACATGGACATGAGCTTTTAGCTTAGTCGCGTGTAACACATTTGTGTTTGTATTGTGTAGCTTGTGTGGATATTGTTTGGAAGCTGCTTATGCTTCAGGTGAGTTTCATAGTCCCACTTTTAATTTGTTTTAAACTTGGGATGGAAATGATGCAAGTGTTGAAATGAGTTTTGATTACTGTGATAATGTGTTTTCAAAAATGCATGGACTATACGTGACTATTGTATGTTGTGTGCTACATGTTTTGTGATGTGATATTGAGAATTGCAAACTAAGTCAGGTGGGATTACCTGCGGGTATCCATGGCTTGTTTAGTGGATGGTACTATGGCCTAGCTAGCATGAGGGTTACTTGCGAGTATACATGGCCTAGGCTAAGGGGGTAACCACAGGGACCTTGGTACGATTGAGACGTCTTATAAATCGTTACTGGGAAATCGTGAAATTGGATTGTATTAGATTAGTTGTGCATGCTAGCCTGTATGATAGTTCATTTATTGTCCTGCAATGTTTTCTTTATTATCACATTAATGTGCAGTTTGGATTTATATCGTGTCTTAAACCTATGACTCTCACCAACTTTATGTTGACGTTTTTAAGCATCATTTTTAGGTGAATATCGTGATGATAAGAAGAATGTTAGGAAGAGTGGCTAGAGAGACCCTAGGCATTGCTTGTGGAGTTGTCTTTTCTAGTCTTTTCATTTATGATATTTGTTTTGCTTGATACTTGTTTGTTAGAGATTGTTAGTATTTGGATTATGTTGTTTCGTGTATGACATTACTTTAGTAATGCAAGACTCATTTATCTTGTGTTGGGTATTGTCATGACACATAGTGTCCATTTGATTATTTCCTTCATTTAGATTTCTCTATAGTAGACACCATTGTGTTGTGATGATATCTATGATGTTACGCCTCGGGTTTCCGCCTAGGCGGGGTGTGACAACTAGTAACATAAAAAATACACAATAATCGACTTATGACTTTAAAGAATGATTTGAGTGATTAAGATAAATTAGTGATTCTTTGTATAGGACAATGAAGAACGAACCACCATCTGCTTTGATGCTCACATTTTGAAATTCTTCTGAAGTTGGTTCATATACTTGTAATGAACGAGTTGGTTCGCTATCAACTTCAACTATTGGTTCCTCATCCATACTAAATCTAAGTAATTTTACCACATTTAGGGACGGAATGTTGAATAGCATTATCCACGATGTTAGAGAACCACCATTTACTTCCAACAACCATGCACAAAAAATTCAGATATAATATATAATGAAGTTTCTTGAAATTACAAGGGAGTTTCCTAGTTGAGAAATATAGAATGGATCTACAAGATCGACTCTTAACTCTTTAGGTGTGTCTACTACTTGAAATTGGTGGGTAATCAAATCAAATGAAACAACCACATAACTTTTGTATGAAATACCATCATCACTAACAAACCTTTCAGAACCAGCCCAAAAAATAAAAGTAACTACAACTGCATGAATCGACCATTTTATTCTGATTGATTCATGAGGCAAACGGTAATTCTTAAGATTTTTCCAACTATTCAAGCTCAATGTAAAAATTGACACATACCATGGTCCTTTTCTAAAAAACAGGTAAGAAATCTTCAAAAGGGTTGGGTCTAAAGTTTCAGAACAAACACCAAATCAAAAGATAATTTTTCTTAATTCTGGTTGACTCATCATATATAGGATAAATATTCCAATAGACTTTCTTATTAATAGGTTCAAAAGAACAACCATCTTAGAACCATATAAAAGACACCAGACCCCTCGAGAAGTGCCAATTGACATCAGCATGAAAGTTAAAGATTTGAATGTAATGGTGTGTAGTAGAAATTATCATCTACCGAACACATAAAACTTTAAATACCTTGATCATAGGTTAAATTAAAACAACACGTATCATTTTGACAAAAACCGTAACCACGGATGATGTTGGAACAGTCTATGGAAGACTTCCATTGCTTTAACACACTAGGGAACTAGAGTAAACACTTAACAAGAAGTCTATTCATGATATCGATTTGAATTTCAAAAGGAAAGTTGTCTAACATTTTAAATGATATAAAAGAATATATTAGAGGAGGAGGATGTTAAGTAAAGATGTGTATAATTAGAGTAACAAAGTAAGACTTAAATAAAGGATGAGCATTGCTACCTGTTAGCCTCAATTTATTGAGTCGAACAAGGAAGTTCGGTCACTCTATGATGGAGCTTCGGTCTTTAATTAGTTAATGTTGTAATAGGATAATATCGGGAATCGGGCTCGATAGTTAATCTAATATTGTATATGTTTCGGGTTTAATCCCAAGCAAAACCCGAGCCCGGGTCCTAGTTAAATATCCCGCGCGTCATTTAACGTGACGGGGTATATAAACTCTTTTCTATCTAGAAAAGAGTTAGTTGTTCATTTCTAATATTATTTCCATTTCTCTTTTCTCTCATCTCTCTCTCTAAACTCTCTCTCTAGAACAACTCTTTCTTTCTCCTTTCTAGTTCTAATTCGTGTTTGATTCTATGAAGTGAAGTGTTAAGGGATCCTACAGCCGGCCATAGACCCCGCTCCTCCTTTTTGTCCTATAAGTACTAGACTATTCCCTAACATTTTTCTCACTTTTTTGCACAAAGTTTTCTCAGATCTAAAACCTCCTTTCAAACCCTTTCCTTTGATCACTTAACTTATTATAAGTTTGTTTAAAATGTGATCCAATCATCCATCCATTGAAGTGCAAGAGAAGAATTTTTGTTATCATTAAGATACAAAGTTATGTAGGCAAGTTAGGGCATTCGTGACGTATCTTACATTCACAATGCATAGATCAAGTCCATGTATTCCAAACTTCTATAATTGATTGATAATGGTGATCATGGTGTCTAAAATAGAAGCTGAATCTACTCAGGACTACTTTGTACTGCCAATATGGTCTTCTTATACTTCAACAGTCAAGAGCTCAAAAGCAAGAAATGAAGGTGAAGAACCTAACAAACATCCTGATTTAAAGACAGATGAGAAGCCAGTAGATAAGGAGGATCCAGTCTTTTTAGATGAGCTTGAAAGACTTAAAAGACAAGAACAAGATGCTAATGATGCAGCTGAAGCTCTTAGAAAGGAGTTTGCCCAAGATACTGAGGATTTGCTTCTTCAAGCAGGAGCTGCTAAAGCTAGCAGTACTAATACAGTTAATACTGCTAGCACACCAGTTAGTACTGCCAGTCCTTATGGTGGACTATCCTTCACTGATCTAACCAATACTGACCAAGATGATTCAGAAATACCTGCTCTTGAGGAAATTTATAACAATCCTACTGATGGTATTTTTACCAATGCATCTTATGATGATGAGGGTGCAGTGGCTGACTTCACAAATTTAGAAACTATTGTGAATGTTAGTCCTATTCCCACATCAAGGATTAACTCTATTCATCCTTCGACTTTAATTCTTGGAGATCCAAAATCAGCAGTTCAAACAAGGAGCAAAGTGACCAAAAGTTCTAGAGCTCATGCTTTTGTAAGTTATAATCAAAAGCAAAGGAGAAATAATCATAAAAACTTCCAGCATTGTTTATTTACTTATTTCTTGTCTTAAAATGAACCCAAGAAGATATCTGAAGCACTTGAAGATAAAAGTTGGGTTGATGCTATGCAGGAAGAACTGCTGCAATTCAAGTTTCAAAAAGTTTAGATTCTTGTAGATTTGCCTTATAGAAAGAAGGCAATTGGAACAAAATGGGTTTACAAAAATAAGAAGGATGAAAGAGGTTGGTTGAAATAAAGACAATAAGGTTGGTGGCATAGGGACATAGGCAAGAGTAAGGGATAGCTTATGATAGAAGGTGTTTTGCTCATGTGGCTAGGATTGAAGCCATTAGGATCTTTTTAGCCTTTGCTTCTTACATGAGATTCATAGTCTATCAAATGGATGTGAAAAGTGCCTTCCTGTATGGCAAAATTGATGAAGAGGTCTATGTGTCTCAACCTCTAGGCTTTATAGATCCTAAATATCCTAAGAAGGTCTACAAAATAGTAAAAGCTCTCTATGGTTTACTCTAAACTCCTAGAGCCTGGTATGCTACTTTATCTACTTTCTTGTTGAATAGTGGATACAAAAGAGGAACTATAGACAAGAACATCTTTCATTCCGAAGGACAAAAATGAATATCTATGTAATACAAGTTTATGTGGATATATATATTTTTTGGTTCTACAGAGAACTATGGTGGATGAATTTGAGCAATGATGAGAGTATGATTTCAATGAGTCTTCTATGGGGAGAGCTCACCTTCTTCTTGGATTACAAGTCCAAAACAGAAGAATATTGGTCATATTATAATGTCAGGGATAATTAATGTTAGCAGAGATCCTGAAGAAGTTTGATTTTGCTAGTGTGAAGACTGCCAGTACTCCAATTGAGACCCAGAAGCCTTTGACCAAGGATGAAGAAGCTGCTGATGTGGATGTACATCTTTATAGATCCATGATTGGCTCTTTAATGTACTTGACTGCTTCTAGGCCTGATATTATGTTTGCAGTCTGTGCTTGTTCTAGGTTTCAGGTAACTCCAAAGACCTCCCATCTTAATGCTGTGAAGAGAATCTTTAGGTACCTAAAGGGTAAACCCAAACTGGGCCTTTGGTATCCTAGAGTGTCATCATTTGACCTGGAAGCCTACTCAGATAGTGACTATGCTAGAGCAAATCTTGACAGGAAATCCACAACAGGAGGTTGTCAATTTCTTGGCAGGAGACTTATTTCATGGCAGTGCAAGAAGCAGACAATTGTGGCTACTTCTACTACAGAGGCAGAGTATGTTGCTGCTGCCAACTGCTGTGGGCAAGTATTGTGGATTCAAAATCAAATGTTAGACTATGGGTTCAATTTTATGAACACAAAGATCTACATTGATAATGAGAGTACTATATGCATTGTAAAGAATCCAGTATTTCACTCCAAAACAAAGCATATTGAGATTAGGCACCACTTCATTAGGGATGCTTATGAGAAGAAACTTATCCAGGTGCTAAAGATTCACACTGATGACAATGTAGCTGATCTTTTAACCAAAGCTTTTGATGTTAGCAGGTTTAATTTCTTGATTGTTAACATTGGAATGATCAATCTATAGCTGCATTAGTTCAGGGGAGGCAAGTTAGCAGGTTACCTTGTTGTATAGTTTGTGAAATGATCTTAGTTAGCAGATGGATTCTAGTTGATTAGATGATTATTTGGAGTTCATTATTTCCTTTGGAATGAAGATTGAGGGCTACATATGGTGCTGAGTTAGTTAGTGCTGCCAGTTTAGTTAATACTGCCAGGCCAACACTTAGTACTGCCCGGCTTGGTTAGTGCTGCTTAAAAGCATTTAACTATGGTGTTGATGCTTGGATTGGGTCAAAGATGCAGTTTGGATTGGATTTGAGGGTACTACATGGAAACTAACAAGTTAGTACTGCCAGGCAAAGTTGGTGCTGCCAGGCATAAAAGTTGGTGCTGCCAGGCAAAAGTTTGTGTTGCTTGTTACCGTTACTACTGTTGGTGAGCATACCAGATTTTCATTAATTAATTATAACCGTTGAGATATTTCCGCCAACAACTTACTTATAGGGGTCTATGACTTGAAATTTTTTGATCTTTTCTTTTATAATACTCTTTCTTTAAGATAAAGATTCAAATTTATTCAGTTGGTCATCTTAAACCCTAAAGCACATCTTTATAAAATCTCAATTAACTCTTCCAAACCCTCAAATTCTCACAATCGAACATATCCCACACCTTATTCACCCTTTTCAACACATCTATGGCTGATTTGGAATTTGTCGATCAACATAATATGGTCGCGTGTTTGGAGAAGACAACAAGAAATTTAGACTTTCATGAGATAGTGGACTTTCTTGCTTCAAGTTTGATTCATCATGCTCTCACTGTAAGTCCACCTATCTATACTTCCTACATTGAACAGTTTTGGAACACTGCCAGTTCCCAAACAGTCAATGATGTGAAGCAGATTAATGCTACTGTTGATAGCAAGACAGTAGTAGTAATAGAGTCATCAATAAGAAGTTCTCTTCTTTTTAATGATGTTGATGGTACTACTTGCCTAACAAATGAAGCCATTTTTCAAAACCTTGCATTGATGGGTTATAAGGGTGATTTTCATCATGGTTTTTTACCTGTTCCAATGGCTGACTAGTAGAACTGGATTCGTCAGGTGAGACCTCCTGAATCTTTGCCATGTAACTGGAATGTGCTTCCAATTTCTGTTTATCAATCTCTTCATCTGATACAATCCCACTGCTTGTTTCATCTCCAAACTTGAACCGATGATGAACCTCTATGAACCATGCACTGTTGAATTCTGCAACTGTCTTCACTCAACTTTTTCAACGCATCTTAAGATCTTGCTCATGACTTGCTCTTGTGTATTATACATTGCTCAATGAGTCCATGTTTGAATTATTGTTTTCCTTAAAGGTTTGGATCTGTCAATTTTAGTGTATTCTCTAAGATTTCTGTTACTTCTCGAGCTGATGAAAAGACTTGAATAAAACGAGGAGGCTTTGACAAGTCAGAGTTAATGAACCTTTCAAACTGTACTTTGATCACACTTAGAGCGGATTTGGAATCCATCTCGTGAAGTGTTTCTACATTAAGAAGTGTTTCTAAGTTATTCATGTGTTGAGATAACTGAAACTTGAAGGTTCTGACACTATCACCAAAGAGTTGTGCAAAAGCTTGTTGATACAATATACTCTGTCTATCGAGAAGTTGAGTGGTTGATTTAAGTGCATTTAATTTGTTCAAGGAGTTTTCTTTGAAAATCTTTGCTTGCATCTGCAGTTTCTGTATCTCTGGTTCCTTTAAAACTGAACCCGAAGATGAAGTAACATTTGTTCCCATTTTATCCGTGAATTATGAAGTGTGAAAATTTTGTGATCTTGAATGTGTATGATGTGATTGATGTTATGGTAGTGTAAGCAAATCACGATCACGGGATTTTACACGTCTATATTAAAACCGATAAATGAATTTGACATTCTGGCCTACTCAAAGTCGAAGGAGGAACATGAAGTTCATTTGAAGTTAGTGTTGGAGTCACTGAGGAAGGAGAGGCTGTATGCTAAGTTTTCTAAGTGCATTTTCTTGGTCACGTGGTCAACCATAATGTATTCACGTGGACCCGAGTAAAAGTGAGGCAGTGAGGAATTGGATGATTATTCTTAGGATTGGTGGGTTACTACCGACGTTCATCGCGAATTTTTTTTAAGATTGTTGAACCCCCTTACTTCCCTAACTGAGAGGAATCAGAAGTATGAGTAGGGCGTAGAACAAGAAGAGGCTTTTCAGACTTTGAAGAATGATTTGTGTGATACCTCGATAAAGCAAATGTAGTGGGTGATGCGTTGAGTAGAAAGGAGAGAGTGAAATCAAGACGAGTAAGAGGAATGATACTGGCAGCCCAAAGTGAGGCGTTCAAGCAAGAGAACGTACTCGCAGAAAGGCTACATGGTTTAGATCAACAGATGGAAAGAAAAGGAGACGAGAGTTTGTACTTTATGGATCGAATTTGGGTTCTATTGGTGGGAAGTGTAATGGTTGAGGCCCATGCATCAAGGTACTTGGTACATCCGGGAGCGGATAAGACGTACTATAACCTTGGAGACATGTATTGGTAGCCACGTGTAGAAAAGGATATTGCTACCTATGTTAGCAATTGTCAATGTCAAAGACTTTTGGCTTACTATAACAGCCTGAGATACTTGAGTGAAAATGAGATAGAATCACCATGGATTTTATCACTAAATTTCCAAGGTCAAAGTAGTGAGTATGATGTGAATTGGGTGATGGTCGATAGACTGACCAAGTTAGCTTATTTACTAGCTATACAAGAAGAGTGCAAGATGTAAAGTTGATAAGGATTTATATTGATGAGATAATAGCAAGGAATGGAATTCTAGTGACGATCAACTCAGATTGAGATGGATGATTTACCTCGTGGTTTTGGCAGACGCTGCAAAAAGTGTTAGAGACGCGATTGGATTTGAGTACTGCTTAGCATCCTTAAACGGATGGACAAAAGGAACGTATGATTCAGACTTTGGAGGACATAATGAGGGCATGTGTTATTGATTTTGGTTTTAGTTATCAATTAAGCATTCGGTGTGCTCCGTTTGAAGCTTTGTATAGTAGGAAATGTAGGTCGCCTGTTCTATGGGCAGAGAGTAGAGAAAGTAGCTTGATTGGACCTGAGTTAGTACTAGAGACGACAGATAAGGTGGTATTGATTAAGGAAAAGCTCAAAGCGGTGAGAGATCATCAAAAGAGCTATGTTGATTTTAGGCGTAAGCCGTTAGAGTCTGAGGTGGGAGATCGTGTATTGTTAAAGGTGTCGCCTTGGAAGGGCGTAGTGCGTCTTGGAAAGAAGGGTAAGTTAGCACCAAGATATGTAGGACCGTTTGAGATCCTTGAAAGGACTGGCCTTGTAGCTTATCGGTTAAGATTGCCTGAGGAATTGATTGGTGCACATGACACATTCCATGTGTCAAATTTGAAGAAGTGTTTAGGGAATGCTAATTTGCATGTGCCGTTGAATGAAATCAAAATTGACAAGACTTTACGTTTTGTTGAGGAACCTGTAGAAATTATGGATCGTGAGATTAAGAGTTTGAAACGTAGTAGAATACCACTTGTGAAAGTTCGTTGGAATTCAAAGCGTGGCCCTAAGTTCACGTGGAAACGTGAGGACCATATGAAGTCTAAGTATCCTCAGTTGTTTGTTGATCGTGCTGATGAATCGGCTAGTTAAATCTCGGGACGAGATTTCCTAAAGGAGGGGATACTGTGACAACCGTGATTTGAGCGGGTTAGTTTATACCTTTAGAAATGGCTAAGAGTTCATTTTATGTGTTTAGGTGTTGTGCTATATGATTTTATGTGTGCTAAGTGGGTTAAGTAATGTGCTTAATATCATTTTGAGGTGTATGGGCATCTCATTTTGAGTGTGTTTGTGTTTGGTAATGAGTATTCCATTTGTTCACGTTTAGTGATAATGGGAAGGAATGTCGTATTGCATGTAATGCTACGTCAATAGTTGGATGATATAGTGATAAGCGTTTATGAGTAATGTGGCATTTTATAAATGAAAGAAGTAAGTGAAATATAGAAGTTTGTAGCATACTTTCTAAAAATAGAAAGTGGTTTGGTGAAATGAAAGTTATTTTTAGAAAGATTAGTAAGTAGCGTTTAAGTAAAAATATTTAATCAAATTAGCTTAGGTTTTTATAAAAACTTAAGGAAATGAAGTAAATTAGTAAATTAATAAATTAATAAAAAAAATATAAAATATATATAATTAAAAGGGTGCGTCCGATTTAGGGTTTAAAAAGAAAAAAATTTATTTTTTTAGGCTTATTTGAGTTGGGCTAGGACTAGAAGGAAATAGATATAAAATCAACTTGGCCCATCCCTTTTCCTCTCTTCTTGTTGCCGTACAAGTGAGTCCCCAAAATGCTAAGGAAGACAAAATTTTCGATCAAGAAATCTAGGTGTTAGATCGTGTTAATTCAAGAAAGATCGTTAGGTATGTTTTTCTTCTTTGTTTATTCTTTTAATTCATGTAACATAATTTATGATGGATTTAAGGTTTGCATAAAATACAGAATATTAATGATAATTAATGATGCTATAATGATTAGGGCTTGATTAGGGTCATGATCATTTAATTGGTTAAGTTAGATTTGCGTTAAAAACTTGATTTAGGGTGAGCAGAATTTAGGGCTGTGTTCACGAGTGAATATCTCCTTGATGGTAATAGGTTTTTGAGTGTTTCTGGACTCTAAACAGTAGCTCATTGAATGTACTTTCTAGAAAATCCGGCCTTGAAAGTTTTTAAGGTCAGGAAGTCATTCAAATGTTAGTTATACTAAAAGTTGTCAAAATAGTAAATACGGGTCAGATTTAGGTCATGTTTGTGAGGGTAAAACCCTAACTTAAAATTCAAATTGAGCTTATCCTTTCTACAGTAGTTAAGTTCCAAGGATACCTTCTAATTTTATGTCTAAGTATGGTTAATAAGTCCAAACTTTTTAGTATGCAATCAGATCCGGATTGGGACTGTTTTGAAGATTGATTTTCTTAGGGGTACTTGTGCATGTAAATGGCTTTTGGAAATCCAAAGGTAGTTAATATACTCATAAATGAACATGGGTGATTTTTTGTATGAATTATGAGAGTCATTAAGTAAAGGTTTGGGGTACGTAAAGTCATGATAAGATTCTACAATTCTGAGTTAATTATAAGTAACTAGTGGAAGGAGTTTATGAAGTGGTTAAGTTTAGGCATGGTGTCAGGGTGACCCATTGATGTTAATTAAAACCCTTAGATCATCATATGAGTGTTACATGGACATGAGCTTTTATCTTGGTCGCGTGTAACACGTTTGTGTTTGTATTGTGGATATTGTTTGGAAGTTGCTTATGCTTCAGGTAAGTTTCATCGCCCCTCTTTTCTTATGATTTATTAGGGTGGAAATGATGTAAAGTGTTTGGAAATATTTTGATTACTGTGCTAATCGTGACCTTTGTTGTCAAAGATGCATGGACTATACGTGACTATTGTATGTTGTGTGCTACATGTTTGTGATGTGATATTGAGAATTGTGAACTAAGTCAGGGGGGATCACCTGTGGGTATCCATGGCCTATTTAGTGGAAGGTATTGTGGCCTAGCAGGCAAGATGGTTACTTTGAGAGTATCCACGGCCGGGGCTAAGGGGTAACCACAAGGACCTTGGTACGATTGAGACGTCTTATAAATCGTTACTGGGAAATTGTGTAAGTGGATTGTATTGGATTAGATTGTATTGGACTGGTTGTGCATGCTAGCCTGTATGATAGGTCATTTATTGTCCTGCAGTGTTTTCTTTATTATCACGGTAATGTGCAGTTTAGATTTTATATCGTGTCATAAACCTATGACTCTCACCAACTTTATGTTGACGTTTTTAAGCATTATTTTCAGGTGAGTATCGTAATGATAAAAAGAATGTTAGGAAGAGTGGCTAGAGAGACCCTAGGCATTGCTTGTGGAGTTGTCTTTTCTAGTCTTTTCATTTATGACAGCGGGAGGATACCCCGTGGAAATTCCACAGCTCTGTTATCGAGCTTAGAAGGTTTTTGTCGTGTTCAATTCTCTGAGCCCAGGCTTGTAAACTGATGGTTACTTTGTGGAGTACTCTCACGTAAAACCACGAGGAATGATCAAACTCATCATTGGTAATCCAATGGGGGTGTATAGTAAGGTCCACGATGATCAGGGTAACAATGTACCTTTCGGTATCCAACGATTCCCAATGACGTCAGTAATCAATCCTGATAAATTCGTTAATATAGGGAATTATAGTATTGTAAGAAGATTCATGTATTTGATTAGAGAGAGTCGCAGTGGTTATTGGGTGAGTATGTGCGGAAATGCTAGCCTGGTATTGATGTGTCACAATTATTGTCACCTGGCAAGTATTTTCTATAATTTATCACCAGTGAAACAACAAGTTATATAAAGTTTGCGAGCCTACTTTTAGTTATGTGGGATGTCTTAAAACCTGTGGTCACCTCGACTTGTCTCGCTACCAGTACTTTTATTGTCGTTGACTTTTTTATTGCAATCAACCATCTTTTGTTTTAGAGACCTTCAATCACTCAGAATAAGTTACTAAGAGAAGGCGTGATGTTAGGATTACTTCTTAAGTAGGCAAGACCTTGGGAAGACATGTGTGGTAGAGAAATGTGCACCATACTGCAATGCTTTAGATGAGTAGCGTATGTCTTTTCTAGGTTCTTTTCATTTATGACATATTGTTGATTAAGTGATATGCTATGTTTCGTTTGAAAACTGAGATTGTTAGTATTTGGGGTAGATTTTTTTGAGTGTACACGACCATCTACTTTAGTAATTGTCGAAAGACCATCGATCATTCTACTCTTCAGAAACAGACTGTTGGGTATTGTAGACATACTAGTGATACCATTTGGTTATTTCCTCTCCAGTATCATACAGTATTGTAGTCTCTGCATGTTATTACGCAGTGCGTATACGCTCGCCTAGTTTCCACCTGGAAAACTGGCGGGTGTGATAACTGTAGGATTTCTTGAGGTTAAATTCTCATGTAGCGTTTTACAACCATATAAGATAGCTTACCTGCCAAAGAGAAGACTGAATGTCCTGTTAAGAGTAGTACTCATCAATTCATCAAAGTTGGCTTCATGATTTAGTCAGTTTCAGAGTAGAAGCTGTACTAGAGTAATAGAAGCAACCCTAGCTATATTTGAGTTGGTCTTCTTGTTGCGAGTTAGTATCTCTTTGGACAAGCTTGCCAAATTCAAGGAGTCATAGGGTTAGTAGAGTTCTTGAAGGGGTCACTTGGGGCGGTATCCGGTGGTTTGAAGAGACTTCTACTTGAACTCAGTCACGCGTATCTCGTAGAGCAGTCTTTCTCATGTCCTTGGTCCGGAACGCTTCATTTGCACACCAAGATTAATTCCTTCGCTTGATTACAGGAGAGAATAGGCATGCCAACAAAGAGTCTCAAGACTAACATATGTACTAGCAACCTCTCCACAACATTAAGGTGTTCCTTAATCTGATTGAACAGAAGCTTTCTACCATAGCAAACGATTCCAAATCTCTTACCAGAAGATTTTGGTTAAGACTTGGTGCCTTTGGAAGAGCCAGACGTTGAATCTTTCTTTTTCGGTTCAGTGGTTGGTTCTGCATCTTTGCTTAGCTTTCTCTTCTTTAACCCTCGTTCTGATCCAGCGAAAGGGTCTTCATCTTTATCCTTGTCTTTTCGGCCACGCTTCAATGAATATACATCATAAGAATAGAAGAAATATTTTTCGAGAGTGAAAGATTTTTTCAAACCATTATAGCAATCTTAGTGTTCGGGAGCCGTCAGATATGATTCACTTTTCTCCATTTTGTCAAGAAGAATCTTCTTTAACTTAAATTTAGTAAATGTAGAAGCAGCCTCATAAGTAGATTGTGGTTGAGAAGATACCTTCGCTAGAGTAACTTCATCACGTGATTCTTTAATCAACTTTTCAATCACAGGTGGAGCGAAGTTAAACACTTCCTGGGGCAGAATCTGAGGCAGCTGATCTTTTACTTATTCTTTGATTCTTTCCATGAGAGACTCTAAAAGGAAGTTCATGAATTCTTGTCTGGTTTCTCCCAACCTTGTGTCTAGATGACTGTCAACTAAAGATGTCACTTGAGTGTGTAGAGGATCTTTCTTAAGATCAGCAACTTTTTTTCCAATGTTGTGATTCTATCATTGAATCGAAAGACTGATGAGAAATAAGGAAGATTAGATAGAGGATTTGTAGTTTCAATTATCGGTGGAGGAGTGGGTGTAGCCTGTATTGGTATAGGAGTGAAGGTGTATGATGATTGAGTAATGTTTGTGAATACCAGTGATGATTCAGGGATAACTGAAACTGGTATTGTAAGGAGAGTGGGTGCTTGAGTTCTAGGGACTTCATGGTGGACATGAACATCTAGTGGAGACACTATTTTTACATCAGTTTGAGGAATATCTAAAAAATTTAGGAATTTAGATGCCAAGTCGGATGAGCGAGAAGAACTAGTAACAAGGACTTCTTTCTTCTTTAGAACAATAGAAATTGTCACATGGGCATCTTCAACAACTTGTTCTTGAGTAGTCTCTGAATTTTCATTCCCTTGTTGAGCTTCAGTCATTTTAGTATCATTACCCTCACCTTGAACAATTCCTGTAGCAGTCTCAGTGGGTTCTTCTTATCTTGCATCTGCATCATCATCAAATTGGTCGGTAGTATCATCCATTCCTTGTTCTTCATCACTTTTCATCTCATCATCTTCAGATTCATTTTTTGATCAATCTCTTCTTCTTCTTGATCATCATCGTCAGATTCTTCATCTTGCTCCGAATCTAATTCTTGCTCTTCACTTTCATTCTCTTGCTTACTGCTTTCATTACTTGATTCTTGTTCGTTGTTGCTGTCGTCTTCATCATTTCCCTAAGACTCAGATTCACTCTTGGAAGAGTCATCATTGGTCACATCGGGAACCCCTGGTTTATCACCAGTTCCTTCACTTATTATAGTAGGTGTGATCTTTTCAACACTTGGTGGTTTCTCGGCAACCATACCAGAACCACTATGATGAGTCTTATGAAAGCCCCTTAAGCTTTTCTTTCTTGCTTCCTTTATTTGAGCTTTTTTAGACAGAGCTACTTCAGACAGCAACTCTATTCATTTTCCATGAGCTACATCCACCTTTCCTTTTTCCTTTCTTTTTGACTTTGTTTCCACAGGAGGCTTTCTGATGATGATACCTGTTGCTGGCTTAGAAGCAGACTTTTTGGCAGGTGTCTTCAATCTTTTGCCCTTTTTGACAGGTTCTTCATCTCCAGGGACTAGCTCACTTTCCTTATTGGATAGAGAGGCTTTCTTGAATTTTCTAGCAACCTTGGGAGGCACCTCACCTGTAGCATAGCCAAGATAAGTCTTGTACGCTTTACTTTCCTTCATCTTTGGACTTGTTAAACATTCAGGTAGAACTGCTCCATAGATCTGAGATGCTTCTCTTCTTGAAACAAATCTTAAGGTGTTAATCAAGTAGTCATCTTTGGAGGTGTGCATCCTAATTCTGTTTCTCTAGGAAAGTGACTTTTCTTGAATGAGGAAGTGGTGAATGATGACTTTGGTGAAACGAGGGTAGTACATCTTTTCTTTCTTTTTGTAAACTTTGTTGTCAATCTGATAAGTAAAGTCTTCCTAGAGTAGTTCCACATAGTCTACATACTTCTAATGGTACATGCCCTAAAGGATTTGTGCTCGGGAAAGACGATGTTTGTCAAGACCACTAGTCTTTCTAGAAAGGCGCCTGTTGATAATAGCAGCAAAAGTTCTCCATGGTTGATGCATCAGATCGATAACAACATCATTGAGTGAATTGATAACCCCAGTATGGTCGAGATCTCTTAAGAAAGATATAGTGTCTTCTTCAGACGGAAGAGCATCAAAGTCATGACCAGGTACTCTTGGGCAAATCTTAAAGATATCTCTGAAGACTTCCAAGGTAAACTTGAATTGTTTCTTCTTATCAATCTTGAATTTGTAGAAGTCGTCATGCTAATGCATATACACTTCAGGGACATCAGTAGTGATGAGAAATGCAAGATAGCATGGAGTGAGTGCAAGTGCATCTAGAACAACTTGAAATGTTTCCTATTTTGGTTTCAATCCACGAGGGATTCTTCCATTGCATTTTCTAATGTCAAGTCGATTCTCTTTGGGAACAAGTTCAAGATCAAGCTTGGTTTGTTGAGCAGTGATGGAAGTTATGATTCTGCTAAGAGTTATCACATACAGTTCATACACATGCAAATATATATAACACTGATAGACAATCTAGGTCATGATTCAAGATTATTGATGCAAAACAGGGTTTACAACAGAAGATAGGCAAACAAATACAAGGCAACAAATTGATACAACTACCCATAATGCAAATTACTGATACACATGCAACCCGGATACACACACTCTCATACACCACATTAATTATAGGCAAACTAATGAAATCAAGGCAAACACTTAAGATTTCTAAGGAAAATTATACCTAACTTAATCACTATATGACAAGCTAGGGTTAAATTACACTTAGATTAGGTTATAAGGTTGAATTACCAAGATTACTAGATTAATTCGATTAGAAAAAATCAAGTAGTATGCCTTAGGATAGTGTATAGGTCGCCTATATAAGGTTGTGTGTATAGATCGCCTGTTGTAATGTTGTGTGTATAGATTGCCTGTTGTAATTAAGCTTGTATTGATCGCCTGTGTAATAGATGCTTGTATAGATCGCCTGTGTTAAACCTAGGTATAAATCGCCTATGTATTTATGTATTGATCGCCTGAACAAAAATCATGTATTGATCGCCTGTGTTATCACATATGTATAGATTCTTATGTAATTTTTTTGTGTTGATCGCCTGTGAAAAATGTTTTATGTATAGATCGCCTGTTCAAAACTTTTTCATAGCAATTTTTACCCTTTTAGGCATCTAACTGCACTCAAACATGATTATATAGCCATCATTCTATCATTCTAACATCTTTCAATCACAATTTAACCATAGACATCTTGATTTAAGTCATGTTCGAGCCATAAGAACATGAACGCCCCACTCATTCCACATTTCCATATATTAGTATGGTTAAGAACACACAAAAACTCACAAACAATCTTATAAGTAGTTCTAATTCCAAACCCACAAACTTTTTCAAGTTTTAACCTATTTTTTACCAATTTCGTCATCAAGAATCATTCGACTCATAAGATTAACTTAACCCCATTAAAAACTGTTAAAGATATAACAACTAGACCCCTATAGGACCAAAACCCCTTAATCAATTTGATATTTCATCCACTTTTAAGGGTGACGAAAGATAAATCAAATTGTAGGGTTTTTGAGTGATTTTTCATGAACAGGTCAGTTATAGGTAAGTTTTAAACATAAGAGCAAGTGTACCTTTTGAATAAAACAAGGTCTTAAAGGTTTGATGGATAATCAATGGAGATTTGAAAGTTTCAAGTATGTGAGAGGGTTCGAGTGATGAGACAGAGATGAAGGAGGGAAGGGGGTGTTTTTGTTTTTAACTCTTTTTGGGTTTTGGCAAGAATGCCTCCTGAGGTTTAATGGAGTTTCTAAATTTCTTTTAAACTTTCCCTAAGGCAAACTAAGTTTCCCAAATTGCAAAACTAGCCCCTAAGGATTAGTAAACAAGAAAAAAAAATATCACAGTTTGCATTAATACCCCTAAAGATTAAACATATATCAAATAAAGCCCGAATGAGTTGAACTTAATCAACTCCCCTTAAATTATCCACCTGACACCATTAAAATCTTTTCCGATTGACACCTTATTAATTATGAAGAAGATGATTTTGACAGTTTCTCCCCCTCAAATAATGACCCGTTTTCTATTGAAAGAGTTGTAGTCGTTATTTGATGGATCAAAATTGTCTTAGAAAAAAATGATGATCTGATGAATTCAAACAATGATTATTTTGTATTTTGAAAATTAACACCCAAGAAAATAAGATTTCTCTTATTTTGACACATAAGCGCACTGACACGTACACTTACGGATTATTAGAAGCACGGGTTGTGATGAAATGTAATCACAAGCCTTTGAATGAATATAAAGTAATTCATTCTTGAGAAAATTAATTCCCGTTATGAGGTTAAGTTGTCTTTTTGATGATATACTTGCCTTTAAGATGATGACCGGGTTGCTATCTGAAATAATAACAAGCCATTTTTGCATGTTTTGAAAGCTTT
>BQNB010099571.1:0-20443 GCA_026074375.1 Tanacetum coccineum | reverse complement strand
TACGTATACGTATATCTATACGTATACGTATATCTATACGTATACGTATATCTATACGTATACGTATATATATACGTATACGTATATATATACGTATATACGTATATATATACGTATATACGTATATATATACGTATATACGTATATATACGTATATATACGTATATATATACATATATAGATATATACATATATACATGTATATATATACATGTATTATAACACCCTCATTTTTAACATATAGCAGCGGAAGCTAATCTGTGGTATTAATTCATAGTACAACAGTCATAATCATAGAAAACGACTCGAAAGAGACTTTTTTAAAAGATAAGTTATCATTCATTATTTTATCAGAGTTTTTACAAACAGATGCAAAATCTACATGAAAACATAAAGTTTGAATGATAACAGTTTAGCGATCTTCAAGTCCGTGCCACTCCGTGCCTTAAGATGTTCAGTTACCTGAGATAAACATGCTAAAAGGTCAACAAAATGGTTGAGTGAAATTCATAGGTTTATAGTAAATAATGTGAATACAAGTTATCATAAAAGTGGGTTACGTTGTTATACACCCATAAGGAAAACAGTGTTATTGCGTCTAAGCTCATGGCACTCAAATTGACTTGTGTATATATATCAATCAATATTGGTATATATATATAAAGATAATGGCCCCCATGTAGGTAATTTCCATATACCTATAAGTTTCAAATATAGATCTATCTAAATAATATTCGCGTTCACTCGCAAGTGATTAATGGTCCATGATGGTGGGGGTCTTTTGGCATAAATGGACTTAAACAACAGATGCAATAATATATCAGGATGGCATACATTTAGAAAACACTTGTATTCATGGTTTAAGCATGTATCCCCCTCGTGGGTTTATAAAACATTCAAAAGATTGAAAGGCGAGGCTATGAACTCACATTAACAGTATCAGGAAATCTGATTGATGGCAAAAGTATATCAAGTGAAAGTAACGGCTTCATCACGCAACCTGGGGTGATATGTCAAGTCTTAGTGTGATAGTTTATGTTACAAAACTTCATAAAGTTTAACGTATATCTTTAATTTATTAAATTATGGAAATATTGTATCGTTGTTCGGGCTATCATAATCCAGAGGCCATGTAGTATCGTTTGAGGAGCCAGGGCACTTTAAATCATAAACCCAACAAACTCGTCAAAACAAAAACTCAAATGAAACCCTTCATATGAAATTCCCTAGTAACGTGATACGATGAGATTTTTAAGTTTCTTCAAAAGTTAGTTAATGATAAATTATGTTAAATATATAACAAAATAATGCGTCGATTTATGATTAATAACGATAAACGTGTCGGGTTTTAATAAAATCGAGGTTTATAATATTAATATATATTATTGTAATTTATATAAAAATATTATATTATATATTTTTAAGTTTTGCAAAATTGGCAATATATACCCTTGGTTTATAAACTTTTACAAGTTTAGTCCTTTATATATAAAGTATATATAATTTAAACCTTTAACTTTGAAGCTTGGCAAAATAGGTCTTTATAGTTATAACTTTAAGAAAATGATATTTTTAGCCCATTTAGTTATAAATTTCATAAAGTTACGATATATATCCCTATGCATGGAAACTTTTGCAAAACAAGTCCAAAAAGCCATGCAAGGTTATTTTAAGATTCCAAATAATATTTGCAGGTTATAGCTTATGGAACAAGATCTTAGGCTTACTTGAGCTAAAATTGGTCGAAATGGGGTTTTATGATTCGTACGCCTAGAAATGGCTTCAAGACTTCATTTTTCTTGCTTCTTGGCTAATATTCTGAGCTTAGGGACTTCTATTGATCTTCTATTGCTGCTATGGAAAGGCTAGAATTCCATTTGAGGGTGTGAGATGAGTTGTGTGGGATGAAATGAAAAGGGTGTATGTTTCGTGTATTTATAGGGGTAAAAGACCCTTTGTGCCCAAGTTTACTTGGTGCAAGGATCAATATACTAGAGTAGTGAGTATTGAGGGCTAGGAATATGAGTAACATAAGCTAGAAGCTAGATATGAGATATGGAGAGGGTTTTAGAGGCCACGACTAAGATAGGTAGACAATGAGGTGATTTGTTTTGCTTGGTGCTTAAGGGTGGTGATGGAGGTGCTTGTAAGCTACTTAAGGAGGTAGTAGCTTAGTAATATAGGTGCTTGAGGTGCTAGGTTGGTCTAAAATAGGTCAAAAAGGAAGAAAAGGTGCATCGGGTTAGATTAGGGTTTGGTTAGAGTTTTTAGGGTTTAATTTCGAGTTAGGGTTAGGGTTTAGGATAGATTAAGGTTTAGGATTAGTGTTAGGATTATGGTTTAGTGTTTAGGATTATGGTTTAGGGCTTAGGATTAAGTTTTAGGGTTTAGTTTTAAGGTTAAAGTGAAATTAGGGTTTAGGGTTTTGTTTTAGGGTTTTAGGGATTTAGATTAGGGTTTAGGATGATTTAGGGTTTAGAAGTCATGCATTAAGTGATTGTACCTTATGTTAAAATGTCATGTAATTAGAAGTGAAAACGCAACTTAATTATTTCATGGTAAGTATATACTCTTATGTTAAAAAAAAGTATATAATAATTAATAATGAGGGTACTTGTTTCGGTTTAGTACCGGTTTGCCCGGTACCGGTACCGATATACCCCTCAGATCGGGACTACATATTTTGGTCGGGAAAAAGTACGGTACCTCTTAAACGGTGCGGGTACGGTACCAAAATGGTACCGTGCTATCAACAATGTTTGTGTATTAGTTTGCACAAATGCATATTTTGAAACTTTTAGGTGTTGTCAATTTTAATCCTTGTATATTCAAGTTTTAAGATACTATAAGTGGAAGTGGCAGTTTCGTCATTATGCTTTACAATCCGAGTAACAAAGAGGTTGTGAAAATTATATAAATGAAGAAAAGGATTGCATAATAAATGAACCTATCTTATTAAAAAAAATCAAAGTTGTGTGTATACAAGGGAAATTGTTCCCAAATCTGTAAATGTATCCAACCGAAAAACAAAATTTCCTAAAAAAAATTGTTTACGGTGTAAATCGATAACCAAAATAAAATCAAAAGAACATCTTTTTTTTTAAACATGTATCTATACTTGATATGGTAAATCAATTTTAAACAGTCATCTTGATATCCGATAGATCATCCATAGGTATCTCGAGACCTATAAACTCATCATCTTGTAATATTATGTCATCTATTGTGTTCAACCATGAACCCAGGTCCTGACTTTGTTCACTGAAAGCGTCCCCAAGAACGTCCATTTCAGGAATCTCTAAATGCAAGAAGTGAAGTGGGGGCTCATCATCAACGTTGTCCATAAAAGAATTGCAGCTTTTGCCTGTCGTTTCAACATCCTGACAACGTTCTAATGTCTGTTTGACATAAGCTACAGATCGCCACGACAATCACACCCCAAACGCCCCTCTAACCCCACCCCCCCCCCCCGGACCAATGTGCCCCCCTAATAGACTAATATACTCGTGCGTTTGTGTGTCTTTTAAAATATATACAGCTGAGGTAATATATAAGACGTCTAGCTTAGTGTGAGAATGATCTATCTATCACTCTCGATATCTGACACTCCCTGGTTATACTGTCGTCTGTGCATAGTCACGATGCACGTCACACTCGCTCGCGATTATCATAAACTCAGACAAAAATATGCATCTATACAATTTTACCATGTACTTTCTGGCGCCATAAGCACTACGTTATGCTCCGTCAATGATCTTGTTTTCGGATTCCCTACAAATATATATCATAGTAAGAAAAGATGAATAATGTTGCTTGTTGCATACAAATAAAAATTTAGTTTAAGGCGATAGAATAACACAATTACTTTCTCTTGAAGCGCCTTTGGGGCGTGGGTATTACTGATGGGTGCGTGCGTGAGCGTTTTTAGTGTGTAGTCGTGTGATTGTATATTTAAATGTTTAACTTTTGTGTGTGAGTGTGAGTGAGTGAGTGTGAGTTGAAAACCTATAAAAATGATGGCGTCCCCTGTCGGAGAGTTCGCGGCGAGACCCTTCTATTTATTATGAGATCTCTCCACTTGCTCCTCATAGTAGTAGATAGAGAGGTTTAGATAGCGCGCGGCGGTTATATGTGGGGCTGTCATGACTGTTCATGATACTTTTTTCAAAGGTCACTGATAAACGCCCGTCGATATCATCATCCAATTTTGTATGCATTGGCTGAAAAAAAAAATGTTTTAAAAAATGTAAATTATCAATGAAACATAAATCTTTTTCTTTAATACATCTGACACATAGTGGTTACGAAAAACAGTGTTTCGGGTCTAACTCGACCCCTACAAAAAAGACCCGTTTTGACCCATGACCCGACCCCACCAATGTATTAGAAAAGAGAGCACCAACCACTAGGTCCGGGCAGAGTCCGATACTCTGAAGCTCCAATAGTAGTTATTATCATGGACATTGTATGGTAATCTGAAACGCCATCTGTTTCGTCTTCAAATGCCGATGCATAACGGTTAGATTCAGTGTCATCATTCTCATTATCATCACCTTCTTCTGTAATCAAAGCCGAAAGGAGTCTCTGACAGAGCGGTATGTCCCCATAACTATCAACGTCAGGTTTTGTGGTAGGCAAAACCGAGTGCATACTTCCCTGTAAAAATATTATAAATTGATCAGGAAACAAAATTACAATTGTATTTGAAAATAAGAAGAATTACCTGTTCCTTCAGATAGGAAATGTCGGTATCGGATGGGAAACTAAAATGGGGTTCAATTTGATTCCAGAACGGGCTGTGTACAGCAGGACCTGCAAACGTTAGTCCGAAACATTATATACCTGAACCAGCTAAAGATGCAAACTTTATGTCATATAAGAAATCTGGATACGAGACATTAAGCTATACCAACACTCGAAGGTTTTGGGCGTGAATTAGAGTTGGGATCTGAGGGTCTCCTTGTGTGCGGTCGAGGTGAGGTTTTTTGCTCGCGAACACTACTGGAAACAAGTATCAATAATCAGTTCGTAAAAAAAAAAAAGGAATCATATTTAGTTAAAAAAAGAGAAATGCAAAACCTTTTAGGCTTGTCAAGGATTAGGTTTTGCGGTGTAAGCTGTTTTGGAATTTCATACAGGTGCAGAAAAAACCGAGTGTAGCAAACCCCCGTCCCATTTTGACGGTCATTTCGATCAACAGTTCTTCTTTCTTGTAGGGGGGACTAAATTTGACACCTTTTGAACATTTTGTCGAAATTTAGTATCACCCAACTCCTTGATTTCCGATGATGTAGATGACGGACAATTATTTACCGGGACTCGTTTCGTGAAGCCCGAACCATTTTTAGTACCGGAATCCAAGGATGGAATATCATCATTACTAGGTACAACCGGGACAATATTGGTTCTTCTTGCGGTACGTGATATCTTTTGGGGTCTTCGATTAGCCCATTGTGTTATTGGTGGAAATGAAGAATTGTGGCTGTTTGTACGTGTCGGTTGGTCGCGACCACAAGTCCACGTTCTTGCTTGCGTGGTAGCACATCCATGATTCCTGATCTTGGACATCGAGCAGGTGCATGAAGTTTTACGTTAGTAGGACACTCGTTTTCTTTAGTGTATTCTTCTCGAAACACAATCCTTCGTAAAACCATATAAAACATTAAAAATTACTACTAATGTTTTTGAACAAAAGCAAAAGCTGATGAAACTGACTAAACAAGTATCGTAACTTAATTAACCCCTTTGATATTTTTACTCTCCTGCTCGGTCTTCGGGGTGAAAGAATGTGCACTGATACTAGCAGCTCCGGGCGTGCATCAAGATAAGTGAAATGTGTCATGAAGATACTTCTGGTATTTCATATTGGTGTTGGAACTGTTTTATCTTATTATTACGACATGAACATGGGTCTTTTGTGGTGATTTTTACGCATTAATTTTCTTAAATGTCAAACACTCAGAACTGATTATCTAATATCAGTTTCAAAGCATACTAAAACTACTTGATCTAATAGGAACGTGAGGTTAGTACTGGATTCGAAGGTTATCAGTATGGCCTTGACATAGAATCAGGAAGATTCCTAGGATATATTCCTTGTTTCGGTCCCCGGTATCCAGCATTAGATTTTGATGAAACCGAACTTGTACTCGAAGCTGCATCCCCTTTATTACAGATCGCTATCACTCTTCGTTTTTTTCATTTTCCACGAGCATTCTCGCTACAATAGGCAATGCTGTCGGTCCTCACCCTGCCAACACTAATACTAGTGGGGGCCACTTAACGTCTCTGTTTCTTTGTTACACTCACACTTGATATAGCAGGAGCGTTTGGACGCACATCCACCTTGGATGTTCTGGTCTTTTGTTTTTTTTGGTGATTGTGTATTTATCCTCTTTCTTCAGCTTTCTGCTGGATTACGTCGATACAACATTAGGGGGGCCATTCTAGAGGACAACCAGATAAAACCATTTGGGCGTGATCTTTGTTTGTTGGAATATGTTGCAAAACACTTGTTGACAGTCAACACGCTTCAATAAAGAATCTTCACACGTTCCCTGTTAAAGAACCACAATATTTGTAAAACAAAAATACATTCGTACTCCAAAAAAAAAATTAATAAACTTATCCTGCCCTTTTCGTTGATGGATTCAGAAAACGGCTTTGATTTTTTAAGATCATCAGGTGAAAGCCATTGGTGGCATAAGTGCATCGTTTGCCAAGTTTTTTGACGTCCCATGACGATTGAAATTATATTCGAAGCCATTTCCTTAGGGTTTCAAACAGCGAGCACTGTAAAAAATTTGGTCGTCTCTTGTTTTGGAGTTGAAGTGCTTCCTGACATGCTTGGAAGAGATGATAAGATGGGATTCTCAAATAAGCTTTATAACTTTTTGGTTGTATGATTGTAGAGTTTCAAATAAGCTATTATATTGCTAACTAAGATTAGTCATAAGTCCCATGCACGCACGAGGCTTACACATTAATCAAATTTTATTTTAAATTTTTTTGTTTAATATACGGGCATATAAAATTTTCTCGTGTTTAATGTTTTGTCATTGTGATATTAGTACAACTAATAATTATACACGTGGTTTACATAAAAAAATCATTATGAATTAATATAAGTGTTTTAAACCCCAGGTTGACCATAATTGATTCAATATGAATATAAATATTCAATACAATCATAATACTTTCCTTACTTTCCTTTCTTACCAATATTCATTACAGCATAATAATTTTGTTACTTGTCTCACTTATAATTGTTTATTGCCATGTATATTGTAACGAGATGATGATTATGTTTGTGAGATATTTATTTGCAGGTGAAATTCAAATTTTTCAAAAAATTTAAATTTCAAAAGTTACATGACATAATTCATAACAAAATTTACAACATAAACTTTATAAGAAATTTACACTACAAATTTTCTAACAATCTCTCGCTCGTCAAAATTAAAAAATGATATATCGAGAGAGAGTAACAATTTAACTTGTAGATTAAGAGAGGAAAACACTAAAAACATAAATTTTCGAAATATATAACGAAAAACCCACAAACCTTGCCAAAGCATATAGATCTATTATTATAATATAAAACAATACCTCAAATTTTTTTAGCTACAGTGGGCGGGCGGCGGCAGCCGGCGGTGGTGGGGCGGAAACCGGTGGTGGTGGGGCGACATGTCAGCGCTGTGGTTTTTAGAGAGAAACTGATTTTGGTTTAGAGAGGAATGAGGAGAGGTTAGTGTTGTGTGAGGTTTTAGGATGATTAGTGAATTGTGTGAATGAGATATGTGTGCCTTTTGTGCTTTTATAGATATTTTGTGTCAATCAATTAGTATACATTCCATTTTTAAGTTTTGACTGCGATTAAGATTTGACTGCTATTAAGTTTTTCCTAAAAATAGATTAAGTTTCAACTTTTGGTAATTAATGTGATACATTATTTCCGAAAATAAAATAGATTTAGGCTTGTACATTAGGCCAAAAGTTCAATATAGACCCAATATTTGTATAGACCCAATTACCAATCATAGTCACTCATTTTTTTCATCATAAGTAAAAAATAAGCCCACTTTTTCACTTTTTTTAAAAATTAAATATCCTCAAACATGTTATTAATCGTTACGCAAAACAAAACATACATCTGCTTCAAAATCAGATAAAAAGAGAGGAGGTCCAAGAGAGGAAGAACGAGTCTTTCTGGATGATCTTGCAAGACTTCAAAGGCAAAAAAAGGAAGCTAATGAGGAAGTTGAAGCTCTCAGGAAGAATCTTGAACAAGAAACTGAGAACATGGTTACTCAGGCAGGAGCTGCTAAGTCTAGCAGTACTAACATTTTTAGTACTGTTAGCACTACAGCTAAAGCTAGCGGTACTAACCTTGTTAATACTGTTAGCATACCAGTTAGTACTGCCAGTACTAATAAGGGACTATCTCTTTCTGAAACAACCAATTCCCAAGAAGATGACTTTGAAATACCTCCACTTGAGGATATTCATGAAGATGCTACTGATGGTATCTTTACACATTCATCTTATGATGATGAGGGTGCAGTGGCTGACTTCACAAATTTGGAAACAGTTGTGAATGTTAGTCCTATTCCCACATCAAGAATTAATCCCTCTCATCCTTCAACACTTATCCTAGGAGATCCAACATCAGCAGTACAAACAAGAAGCAAAGTAAATAAAAGTTCTGAAGTCTTGCTTTGTTAGTTTATGTTCAAAAGCAAAGGAGAAACAATCATAAGGACTTTCATCATTGTTTATTTGCTTGTTTTCTATCTCAACATGAACCCAAGAAGATTTCAGAAGCTCTTGAAGATGAAAGCTGGGTTGATGCTATGCAAGAAGAATTGTTGCAGTTTGAGATTCAAAAAGTTTGGATCCTAGTAGATTTGCCTTATGGGAAAAAGGCCATCGGTACAAAGTGGGTGTATCGAAATAAGAAGGATGAAAGAGGAGTGGTTGTCAGGAACAAAGCAAGATTGGTTGCTCAGGGACACAGGCAAGAGGAAGGAATAGACTATGATGAAGTTTTTGCTCCTGTGGCTAGGCTTGAAGCCATAAGGATCTTTTTAGCATTTGCCTCATATATGGGCTTTATAGTCTATCAGATGGATGTGAAAAGTGCCTTTCTCTATGGCAAGATTGATGAAGAGGTATATGTGTCTCAACCACCAGGTTTCCAAGATCCTAAGTATCCACAGAAAGTCTACAAAGTGGTTAAAGCTCTGTATGGGTTACATCAAGCTCCAAGAGCATGGTATGCTACTTTATCCACTTTCTTGTTGAAGAATGGATACAGAAGAGGGACAATTGACAAAACTCTCTTCCTAAAGAAGGACAAACATGATATCATTTTAGTTCAAGTCTATGTGGATGATATCATCTTTGGGTCTACAAAGAAGTCTTGGTGTGATGAGTTTGAGGCATTGATGAAGAGTAGATTTCAGATGAGTTCAATGGGAGAGCTCACTTTCTTTCTTGGACTACAAGTCAAACAGAAACCAGATGGTATATTTATTAGCCAGGATAAGTATGTTGCTGAAATCCTGAAGAAGTTTGACTTTGCAAGTGTTAAGACTGCCAGTACACCAATTGAGACTCAGAAGCCTTTAGTCAAAGATGAGGAAGCCAATGATGTTGATGTTCATCTCTATAGGTCAATGATTGGCTCCTTAATGTATGTGACTGCTTCTAGGCCTGACATTATGTTTGCAGTCTGTGCTTGTTCTAGGTTTTAAGTCACTCCAAAGACCTCTCATTTAAGTGCTGTTAAAAGAATTTTTAAGTACCTAAAGGGCAAACCCAAATTGGGCCTTTGGTATCCTAGAGAATCTTCATTTGACTTGGAATCTTACTCAGATAGTGATTATGCTGGTGCAAATCTTGACAAGAAATCCACAACAGGAGGTTGTCAATTTCTTGGAAGGAGACTCATTACTTGGCAATGCAAAAAGCAAACCATTGTGGCCACTTCAACAACAGAAGCTGAATATGTTGCAGCTGCAAGCTGCTGTGGGCAAGTATTATGGATTCAAAATCAAATGCGAGACTATGGGTTCAACTTCATGAACACAAAGATCTACATTGATAATGAAAGCACCATTTGCATTGTAAAGAATCCAGTATATCATTCGAAGACAAAGCATATTGCAATTAGGCACCATTTCATACGAGATGCTTATGAGAAGAAACTAATACAGGTGCTTAAGATCCACACTAATGACAATGTAGCTGATCTTCTAACCAAGGCATTTGATGTTAGCCAATTTCAGTTCTTGGTTGTTTCAATTGGGATGATAAATCCATAAGCTACATTGGTTAAAGGGAGGCAATATGAATGGGTCATATGTGGATGAAAGAAGTAAAAACACATCATGGCAAATCAAACTTGTTCCAAGAAACCCAAAAACACACACACATAACTAGTTATGAGCACTACTCAACGTGAACTAAGTTCAAGAGTAAGAAGATTGCTTAAGTTGTTCGTGCTTGGATTAAGAGTAAGAATTCTCTTGTGAAGCATTTTGAAGACATGAGTTTAATTAGACCATTCAAAGAGTATTTGCATGTGTGGTTCAACCCACCAAGAGACGTGTCTATGTCATGTTTGACAACAAAGAGGATGCATACCATTGGAGTGGTGTGGACCAGGTAAAATTGGGTAGTATGTGTTGATGGTGAATGGAGGTTGGTTCCTACACCTGAATAGTGAGTCATGGTTAGATGGATTAGGTGGTAGAATTTACAAACATTTTAGCTAGAAGTAATGCTTGTCAACGCTTTAAGAAGATTTGGAGAGTCACTAAGAAGAGTTTCTGATGGTGCTGAAGCATTCCTGATACTTACATTGTTCATTTTTACTTTGGACAAAGTTAGTACCGACAGTGCAAAGTTAGTACCGCTAGGCCAAGTTTGTACCGCTATAGAGACGTTGGAGAAAAATACCGCCAAGGGTACAAAGTGTAAATTGGAATGTTTTCTTTAAAATTAGGTCTAACTAACCTATAAGAATCCATTTCAATTGCACACTTACTCAAGCAATCTCTCTAACTGACATTCTACATTCCAAGCCCTAATCTCTCTTACCGACGATCTCTCTCTTCTAAGCAATAATGGCTGCTCTTGAGTCCTGTCCTAAGCACAACATGATCGCCTACTTGGAAAAGACTGAAGGGAATGTTGAGTTTCATGAAGTCATTGATTTTCTTCGCAGAAGTTATATTTATCATGCGCTCACTGTAAGTCCTGTAGTTTCGACCACATTCGTTGAACAGTTTTGGACGTCTGCTAAGTCCAAAACAATCAACAATGTAAGGCATATAACTGCCAAAATAGCTGGCAAGAGTGTGTCTATCTCTGAGGCATCAATCCGAACTGATCTTATTTTTGATGATGCTAATGGGATAGACACATTACCAAATCAAGCTATCTTTAATGTCTATTCAGCTATGGATATGAAGGGGATTTAACTGTGTTAACTTTTAATAAAGCATTATTTTCACCCCAATGGAGGTTTTTATTTCACACAATTAATCATTGTTTAAGTTCCAAAAGTACCTCTTGGGATCAAATTCCTACAAATATTGCCACAGCTGTAATTTGTTTAACAACTAATCAAAAATATAATTTTTCTAAACTGATTTTTGATGGTATGCTTAGACATCTAGAGGCTAAGAAGAAGTTTGTAATGTATCCTCGTTTTGTTTCTATATTTTTAGGTAGACAATTAGCTAGTATATCTGTACCTTTAGATCACTTTCCTGTAAATAGTTTAACTAGTAAAGTTTTTTCTTTTATGATTAAGAAGGGGAAACATTTTTCAGGCAAAGTTACACCTTTGTTTGATACTATGTTGGTCCAACCAGCACAGGATGAGGGTGCTTCCTCAGAAAGACTATCTGTTGAACTACCATCACCCTCTCCTACTCCCACTGGTGAAGTCCCAAATGAGTCACTGCCTGACTCATCTTCTGCTCAACCAAGTGAGGTACCTTTTGAGCAACAACCTGACCCTTCCCCAAGCCCTTCCCCCAGACCTTCACCCACTCCTATTATTCCTGATTCAATCCCAGAACCTACTGGTGAGAATCTTGGAGATCATTCATCCAATGATGCATCCCTTTCAGGGAATGAGGATGACATGACTCTCCAAAATGTCTATGATCTTTGTATCTCTTTATGTCAACAGGTTTCAGATCAAGCCAAAGAAATTAACTTCGTCTGAAGGCTAAGTATCAAAAAGCTCAGGAAACAAGACTACACTGTCATCAAACATCATAAAGAATATCTGAAGATTATCTCATTGAAACAA
Organism: Tanacetum coccineum; assembly: GCA_026074375.1. Lineage (NCBI taxonomy): Eukaryota > Viridiplantae > Streptophyta > Magnoliopsida > Asterales > Asteraceae > Tanacetum > Tanacetum coccineum. The sequence goes on along the minus strand of BQNB010099571.1, from coordinate 8,115 downwards.
AGATTCCCAAAGAAAAGCTTCTCCAAGGTGCACAAAAAGAATGTATCCAAACAAGAGAGGAAGAAAGCAAAAGGAGAATCAGAAGTTCACAGAGATCCTCTGTTTGATGTATTGCCTGCCCCCACACACACAAAAACAACCAAACAGTTTAACCCCACACCAAAAATAAAAAAAACAAAAACCCCACCCCCCCCCCCCCCCCCCCCCCCCCCCCCCCCCCCCCCCCCCCCCCCCCCCCCCCCCCCCCCCCCCCCCAAACACAGTAACAACACGGTGTCAAAAAACAAAAAAAAAGGGAAAAAAACACCCCCCCCCACCCAAAAAACAAAGGGGGAACACACACAACACCCCCCCCCCCCCCCCCCCAAAAAGGAAAAGGGGGGAAAAAAATGATAAAATTCATCAATGGAAACAGGAAGATGCTCAAAGTGAAGAAGGACAAGAGATATGGTGGAAGAAGAGAAGGATTTTGATGAAGAAAGACTTAGTACTGAAGATGAAGTTAGTACTGTCAAGGAAGGAGTTAGTACCGTCTTTGAAAAAGTTTGTAACTGACAGTCAAAGTTAGTACGACAGAATCCAAGTTAGAACTGATGAAACAAGTTGTAAGGTAGCTGAAGAAACTATGAGAGTTTTGAAGAGATTTTGAAGTACTGAAGCAAGAGAAAGGTTGAAGACAAAGTTAGTACTGATGAACAAATGGAAGGTACTGAAGATCAAACTAAGGAAGAAATTGCTTCTAAAGCCTCTCAAACATCCACTCAAACACCCACTTCTATGACATTTGGTGATGATGAAACAATTGCTACACTTCTCATCAACATGAGTAAAGCCAAAGCTGCTTCAAAAGAAAAAGAGAAAGGTGTAGAGTTGAAGGATGTTGAAGACATTGATAGACCTAGGCCTACTTCCACAAGATCACTTCTCACATTAAAACCTCTTCCAAAGATTGATCCTAAAGACAAAGGGAAGAAGAAGATTGAAGAGGAGGAAGAATCTAAAAGTGAAGATGATGATATTCCTCAAGCTGTGAAGAAATTCAAACAGCTTGAGAGTGATGAAGAATTGGCTAGGAAAATTCAAGAAGATTGGGAAGCAGAAGAAGAAAGAAACAAGATTGCTGAAGAAAAAGCAACAAATGAAGCTCTCATAAAAAACTTTGATGATATAAAGGCCAGAATTGAGGCAGACAGAATTCTTGCTGAGAAGCTTCAAGAGCAAGAAAGAGAGCAGTTCACAATAGAAGAAAGAGCAAAGTTCCTTCATGATACAATTGCTGCTCAGAGAAAATTCCTTGCTAGACAAAGATCAGAGGCAATAAGAAACAGACCTCCAACCAAGAATCAATTAAGAAATCAGATGATGACCTTCTTAAAGCATGTGGGGAACTTCAAACATTCTGAGTTGAAGAGTAAGAAGTTTGAAGACATACAAGCAATGTATGAGAAGATAAAAAGGTCAGATGAAGATTTCATTGCTATTGGATCTGTTGAGGATGATAGACTGATCACAAAAATGAATAAGAAAGATTCCTCCAAAGAAGAAGAGATCAATCAGGAATCTAAAGTTGAAGTCAAGGAAGAGGATAAAGGAGAAGAGAACACAAGAAAGAGAAAGCACAGTACAAGGAAAAAGATGAAGTCAAGAAAAAGAAGATTCAAACAAGATACTTCTCAAGATGACCCATCTGACACTGAGAAAGAGAATGAAGAGCTGAGATTGTGCTTGACAATAGCTCCAGATGAGGACAAGGAAGTAGATTATGAAATTCTTGACAAGAAGTATCCAATCATTGACTGGAAGACTGAGAATCTTGGCACCAAACCACAGTTTGATGAATCTAAAAGATCAGAAGAGATTAATATGAATGTGGTAACAAGAAGTAATGGTCAAAAGAGATCCTTCAGCACATTGATAGGAGTGCTTTCAGTGTTTGACAGAGAAGACTTAAATGCCATATATAAACTTGTGATGGACATATATCAAGATAGGATTCCTGAAGGTTTTGATAAAGTTCTTTGGGGAGATTTGATAGTGATGTTCAATCCAGATGAACAAGATGAGTTTTGGAACTCACAACATGAATGGAAAGTAATCAGTTGGAAGCTGCACAGTTCCTCAGGGGTACACACTTTGATGACTGATGAAGGATTAGTCATTCACATGCTATAGAAAAGAAAAAGTATTCCTTTGAAGAAGGAAATTATTGGTGCCAAATGCCTAAAGCTAAATTGGAGTCTGAGAAGAAATTACTATGCATTGGAATTGATACGATTTATCAAAAGGTTCATGCCTGATTTAGAATCAAAAGAATAAGACTGATGGAAGTAAGAAGGGATTGAGTGTTGGCTAACCACCACACAACAAATGGTTATCAATTCACCATGCTTAACAGGCATAAGAATTGGCTAGTCCATAAGCAAACGGCTTGAGGTAAAGACTTCTCAAATCCGTTTATGGTTTACAATTTACCAAAAATTGTAGGGTACTCAACTCACCTTGCTTCTGTGGTAAAGAGTTGGCTAGTCCAAGATCAAACAGTTCTTGGTAAAGACTACTCAAATCTGTTGATAGCTGATAGTTTGCTAAAAACTATATGGTTTATCAATGCACCATGTTATGACAATGAAGCATTGGCTAGTCCAAACACAAACGGTATTTGGTAAAGACAAATCAAATCCGTTGATGGTTGACAGTTTACCAAAAACTGTATGGTAATTAACTCACCATATTCTTAGATGAAGAGTTATCTATCCCAGAGCAAACGGCTACTGGTAAAGGAACATCAAATCCGTTAATGGCTGGTAGTTTGCCAAAAACTACAAAGCCAACTTAGTTGGATTGTAGGTGAAAAGATGTTGCTGTGTAGCTGAAAAGATGTTGCTGAATTGCTGACAAGACAAGGATGCTGCTAAAGAAGGATAGAGTGTAAAAGATTAAGAAATGATAAAGAATGTTTGGATACATCCTCTGGGCATTAATCGAAGCTTAAAGGATTGAAGAAACATGAAGTTAAAATAGTTTAACATTCATGTTTAAGGGAGGATTGTTAGGATTAATGTTTTCTTAACTTAGTACCGACAGTACAAATAGTTAGTACTGTCAGCTATACTTAGTACCGACAGTACAAAGTAGTTAGTACTGTTAGTTAGTTAGTACCGTTAGTAGAAACTTAGTTAGTACCGTTGAGAAGATATTTAAAAGATATTTATGAGATATTTTAGAAAAAGATTTGTAAGCCTTTTAGGGTTATCCTTAATATATAAAAGGAACCCTAGGCATAGTTAGATATAGTTTTGACAGAAGCTTAGCAAATATACACGATATCATAGTTAGCAATCTGTAATCCTCAAGAACACTTTAACAAAGTTGTTATTCAGTTGTTCATTGTTCTTCTTAGTACTTGTGTTAAGATTCCGCATTAACATATTGTATTCATAGTCATTGTTTCTACATAGTCATTTGTATTTATACATCTTGGCTATCATCCTTTATAGGCTGCAAAGATCCATACAGTAATACTAGGACCTTCATATATTTTAAAGAGTGAAATTTCCTTAGGGAATTTTCTTAATTGCTCTTGTTGAGATATTATATATTATATAGTGTATATTATCTATCGTATCAGTTGTTGTTGTTGAAAGTTCTTCTGTCGTCAAACTTTCGTTTGTGATCACTTAATACTTGCACCGGAGTGTGCTTTGTTACCTGATCCATTAGCCTCTGGGCTATGTTAATGGCTTCCTCTAGAGTTTGAGGTTTAGAGGCAGTATCATTCCTATCAATAGTTTGAGGATTTCCCCCGATGAAAACTTCCATCACTTTCTCAGAATCTGGCACCATAGTGGGACATAAGGTTGCCAATTCCTGGAATCTTCTCACATATGTCTTGAGATCATTCCCCTTCACAGTCAGATGGTAAAATTCGTCTTCCATCTTCTGGACCTCAGTTCGGGGACAGTACTTCTTTATCAAAAGCTTCTTGAATTCAACCCATGTAATCTTGTAAGCTTCTTTTATCCTAATAGGTTGGGCAAAAGAATTCCACCAGGATAGAGCTTCTTCAGTTAAAGTACCAGTAGCAAATTTTACCTTGTAGTCTTCGGTACAGTTGCTACGGGAAAACACTGATTCAGTTGGCTCAAACCAGCGGATAAGACCAACAGCTCCTTCCGTACCTTTGAAGTTGATAGGTTGGAAGCTCATGAACTCTTTATAGCTACATTTTCTTGCTACAGGAGCTTCTGTTGGTCGGGTGGTATTATCAGTATTTGCCATGTTAGCGGCTTGTGTTTCCAGAGCTGCAGTAACACTGTCAGCAACTAGTTTCCTGATGGCAGCTTGAATCATGGCTGGTGCTTCAGATGTTGATGTCCTTTTGGGAGGCATTCTATCAACATAAGACAACATGTAATAAGAATAATATCACAATTCTTTCCATAAAATGCGTAAGGTTCAAAATTAAACATTGTCACAATAGTGATATCATAGATACTTATTTGATATGAATTCTAACAAGTATCTAACTTATTAGTTTATTTTCTAGAGGTTATGGTAAGATTCATAATGATGAAGACGGAGATGAAATATAGGACACAAAATGAATATAAAACGGGATCACCATTATATTATATCATGAACGAATTGCCTTTGTACTGTACATAGTCAAAATTTAACAAGTGTTGTTATTTATACCACATATCCCGTGGCTAGGTTCTATCAAAAGCTATAACTAGTATCTAATCTAGTAGTCCGATGGTCCTTCCTGGCTGTTCTTGAGTTCATAGATTACATTCAGAAGACTTTCCTTGTCTGCTTAGTGACGAGCCTGGATATCTTCAATGATTTGTTTAAGATTAGCAATCCTGAAGCGAGCCAGAGCAATTTTGCTGTTATTTCCCATTTGCTTTCTTTAAAGTTTAGCAATTTGAGTATGAGACTTTTGGAGTTCAGCTTCAAGATTGTCAAAATCTTGTTGTATGATCACCCGGCCATTTTCGAGACCTTCTATTTTGTCTTCTATGTGTTCAATGCGGTCGAGAGAGAGTTCATCTAGGTGATTCAAAATTTCCTCAATTTGCTCCTCGTGACGTTCCAGACTTGTCTTACGAGAGCTTTCTCCTATCTTAAATGGTTGAGGTAGGGCAGAAGTAGAGGAGGATAATCGGTCACGATCTCGTTTCTTAAGTGGCAATAATTCCTTAGGAAGAAAGAATTCTTGAGGATTAAACATAGGAGATAACATTAAAGATGGAGGCACAATAGTTGGTGGTAGAATAGGTTATTCTTTAGCATAGTATGCATCCATGACCTTCATATAGGGGTCATCATGAAAAAGTGAAAGAGTTGGTGAAGCTATTGGAACTAAACCAAATAAGTTATTTAAAGAGCTAGAATAAGTTTTTCCTAGTGAACCTGGGACATAGTCCTGTAAAGCCGGGATATAATCTGGAAAGTTAGAGGAAAAAGCATCCTCAATATTAGAAGTAGGGTGGATGGAGAAGACATCGCTCTATTAACAACCCAGTGGTAAATAACAGAAATTATTTATGTAATAGTATAATAGTTATGTACTTTACATACTATTCCAGAAGATGTAGTGGCACGGAGGACTTTCTTGGATGGAAAAAAGAAAAGTAGTTATAGTTAAGGTTTCAACCTTGTTCTCTATAACCGTGGCTCTTGATACCAATCTATAACACCCCCATTTTTGACATATAGCAGCGGAAGCTAATCTGGGGTATTATTTCATAGTACAACAGTCATAATCATAGAAAACGACTCGAAAGAGACGTTTTTAAAAGATAAGTTATCATTCATTATTTCATCAGAGTTTTTACAAACAGAGGTCCCAAAATCTACATGAAAACATAAAGTTTGAATGATAACAGTTTAGCCATCTTCAAGTCCGTGCCACTCCGTGCCATAAGATGTTCAGTTACCTGAGATAAACATGCTAAAAAGGTCAACACAATGGTTGAGTGAAATTCATAGGTTTATAATAAATAGTGTGAATACAAGTCATCATAAGAGTGGGTTACGTTGTTATACACCCATAAGTGTAATAATTGCAATGAGTACAATTATTATGGAAAACAGTATTATTGCGTCTAAGCTCATGGCACTCAAACTGACTAGTGTATATATCAATAATGATATATATAAAGATAATGGCCCCCGTGTAGGTAATTGCCATATACCTATGAGTTTCAAATATAGTGCGTTTGGTTACCTATCCGGCTAACACAAACGGGATTCGTCAATCCCAATAGGCCTATTCACAATATTCACGTTCACTCGCAAGTGATTAATGGTCCATGATGGTGGGGGTCTTTTGGCATAAAGGGACTTAGACAACAGATGCAATAATATATCAGGATAGCATACATTTAGAAAACACTTGTATTCATGGTTTATAGCATGTATCCCCCTCACGGGTTTATGAAATAGAAGATTTAAAAGTGAGGCTATGAACTCACCTTAACAGTATAGGGAAATCTGATTGATGGCAAAAGTATATCAAGTGAAAGTAACGGCTTCGTCACGCAACCTGGGGTGATATGTCAAGTCTTAGTGTGATAGTTTATGTTTCAAAACTTCATAAAGTTTAACGTATATCTTTGATTTATTAAATTATGGAAATATTGTATCGCTGTTCGGGCTATCATAATCCAGAGGCCATGTAGTATCGTTTGAGGAGCCAGGGCACTTTAAATCGTAAACCCAGCAAACTCGTCAAAACGAAAACTCAAATGAAACCCTTCATATGAAATTCCCTAGTAACGTGATACGATAAGATTTTAAGTTTCTTCAAAAGTTAGTTGATGATAAATTATGTTAAATATATAACGAAATAATGCGTCGATTTATGATTAATAACGATAAATGTGTCGGGTTTTAATAAAATCGAGTTTTATAATATTAATATATATTTTTATAATTTATATAAAAATATTATATTTTATATTTTTAAGTTTGCAAAATTGGCAATATATACCCTTGGTTTATAAACTTTTACAACTTTAGTCCTTTATATATAAAGTATATAAAATTTAAACCTTTAACTTTGAAACTTGGCAAAATAGGTCCTTATAGTTATAACTTTAGAATAATGACATTTTCAGCCCCTTTAGTTATAAATTTCAGAAAGTTATGATATATACCCCTATGCATGGAAATATTTGCAAAACAAGTCCAAAAAGCCATGCAAGCTTATTTTAGGATTCCAAATGATATTTGCAGGTTATAGATTATTAGAATAAGCTAAAATAAGATGTTCTAACATAACAAAAGTTTATAAAAAGGATTCGTTAGCTAGAAAATCAAAACGGGTCATTTTTAGGGTTTTAATAAAAAACACATGGGTTTGAGGATTCAAAGCTTCAAACAAGAGTTTATATATGATCTTAAGAGTATTATGAACATTATAATACAAATTATAAGTTTATGGAACAAGAACTCGTACGCCTAGAAATGGCTTTAAGACTTTTTCTTGCTTCTTGGCCTCTATTCTGAGCTTAGGGACTTATCTTGATCTTCTATTGCTGCTAAGGAATGGCTAGAACTCCATTTGAGTGTGTGAGATGAGTTTGAGGTATGAATGAAAGTGTTATGTATGTATGCGTATATATAGGGTCAAAAACCCTTGGTGCCCAAGTTTTCTTGGCATTTAAGGGTTTAATAAGTATCCTGGCTAGCTGAGGTGAGTAAGAGATGCTAGTAGGATGAGTAAGGAAGGCTAGAACTAGCTATAAAGATGTGGAATGGGTGTTTGGAGGCCACGACTAGAAAAAGGAAGACAAGGAGGTAACAAGGCTTTCTTGGTGGCCAATGGTTGTGATAAAGGTGCTTGTAAGCTGCTTGGTGATGTTATAAAGGTGCTAGGATGCTTGCTTGAGGTGCTTGATTGCTTAAAATGGGTAAAAATGCAAGAAAAGGGTGTCAGGTTCATTTCATTTCGGGTTAGGGTTTAGGGTTTTAAAATGTGGATTAAGGTTAGGATTAGGATAGATTAGGGTTTAGTATTAAGGATTAGGGTTTAGTTTTAGGTTTAGGGTTTAGTTTTAGGTTTAAAGTAAAATTAGGGTTTTAGGGTTTTGTTTAGGGTTTAGGGTT
>BQNB010099570.1:13188-24895 GCA_026074375.1 Tanacetum coccineum | reverse complement strand
ATGAAAACGTGATTTAGTTGCTCGTTCTTGATAATTCAACCTAGGAATAACTTATATCTCCTTTAAAATTCCGAAAATTCTCGGATGTTACAAAGTATGTAAAGTATGGGATGATTGGGAAGTTGACCGTTACGAGAACGCCAACTTAGGTTGTTGTTTTTTATCTATTATCAAGACGTTTGTGTAAATAGTTGAGTCTTTATCATGGTAACGGTCGGGAAAAAGTTTCTAGCAACTTGTGCCTTATTTGTTTTGGACTTAGTCTATTTGTTTCGTAATTTTCATTTAACAATAATTTATTTCCCTTTCCTAATCATTAACCTTGGGTTTTACTCGAACGAGGATGTGATCGAGTCATGCATGTGTATTCCGTCGTTACGGCCATGTATGTGTGATTTAGCTGCCTTGTTGGTGTGGTACTTTTGGTGAAAGATTGTAGAATGATCAACCCTAAGCCTTATAATTACAACCTGTTTTACCTTTATAAACATGTTACTCCTTAGCTCTAGTGGTAGAGATGTGTATCCTTACTAAGCTTATGATAGAATACTCGTCATGACCGAGCAATTGAGCGGATTAGTTACATGTTACCACATAGATTAGTTGAGTGATTTGAGTGTTTTCATCTACCTATTTCGTGGGGTGTTTGGTTGTGTACTTGTAATAGATCAAATAAATGCTTAACGGAAAAATCCTTAGGAATACATTTTCATAAACTTCTAAAGGCTACTTGAGGACAAGTAGGATTCAAGTGGGGGGATATTTGATGACATCAAATAACGTCACTTTTATAGCATCATTTATCCCATGATTCTTACCCACTTTGTATAATTATTGTATGAATTGGTACTTAATTGATTGAAGTTGTTATTTGCAGTAAGTATGGAGTACATTGTGAAGTTATGCTAAGAGGCACGCATTTTGGAGCATAAACGAAGAGTTCGAGAAAGTCTACTGATCTGTCAGCAAATACGGTGTATTATTCTAGACCTATACGACGTATCCAAGACTTTGGCGAATCAAAAGACCATTGCCTGACTTTGAAGAATACGCCGTATCCACATCAATGATACGCCGTATATAATACTTTGGTCAACTAAGAAGAACCAACTGGTTTTACATCAATACGTCGTATCCATCAAGAAGATACGACGTATCCGTGGCTACACTTCAAAGATAACCACGAAGGATTGAAGACCTAATACGCCGTATCCAGGAGCCTCTATACGCCGTATCTAAGGTTTATTATACACGAAGATTCTAAAAGATAACAACCGTGGTCCTTACTTCAAGAAATCCCTAATACGCCGTATCCCACATCGCCCGATACGGCGTTTCGACCAGTTTCCAGACTCTATAAATACATCACCCTAAACTCAGTTTTAGGTATGCAAGTGAAGCCCCAAGCCACCAAGTCGACCAATAGATGAGTAGAAGAGCACAAAAGATCATAAAAGAGCCTCAAGATCATAGGAAAACTCTTGTAATCTTCGCGCAACCAAATACGCGTTCGGTTAAGGTTTCTTTTCATTAATTGTTTATATATGAAATCGTGTATATTTTTACAATGACTATCGGCTGATACCTTTAAGTATCAGCCATGTTTATGAAGATTTAATGTTTAGTTTGTTTAACTCGATTGCTTAATTTATTGTTGATTGTTGATTATGTTTATCAATTTATACTTGTTTACGTGCTTAAGTATGCGACCTGTCATTCAACTGGGTCTAGTCCTACATATTTAATGCACTGCAACTTCGGTGTTGTTTGGACGTAGGGTAAGAGTCTGGGATAGCTCTCCATATTGCAATTTATATATCTAGAATCATAGGGTCACAAATATTGACCTAACTTTACCAATAGTTTAGTGGGCTTAGTTAGACTAGCAGTTGACCCTAGGATCAACGAGTACGCTCTTAGTCAATTGGTAAAGACTCGGATAGTGGACTACTAGTATATAAAGAGCCGGTAAGTAGTAAGTGGGTAAAGTCCTAATAGGCTAGGGTTTAACAAGATCACCATTGCTTTAATCCCTAAGATAGATTATAATCAACAAAAAGGATGTTTTATGAGGATGCGTTTAATTATGACAGGATTAGCGTGTCTAGGTCTTAGGAAGAAGTACCGCCTAAGTCTAGGAATTATATGCCGCCTCGAGATAAGCACTCATTGCACTAAATAAACAAACCTGTGTTTTATTAGATTATTCATGATTGATATGTTTTCCTTACATTAGTGTTTGACCGCTCCTCTATCATTTGTTCATCTTCTTGTGTGTGTTTATTACTTTACATGTCATCAAAACCTTAGGTTAGATAACTAAACCTCATGCCAGTCTCTTAGGCTGAAAACCCCCCTTTGCATTAGTTTAGGTTTAACTTAGGTTTAACATAGAATAGAGTTAATTAGAACTAACATAGATAACTAAAATACTGCTAGACTTAGGAATTAACGCACTCGCTCTTAGTGATCAACACCCTACTTACCAATGAAGCTACATCTGATCGGGTACGTTGCCCGTTAAAGTGTTGTTTTAGGTATAGTCGGCATAAAATAAATAGTACTACTTGATATATAAAATGCCTACTCACAACGACACATCACATGCCTAGATTAATTTTCAAACATTTGAAACTAGCTAACCTTAAGAAAACCAACATGCTAGTCGAAATGGCTGATATGACTAAGAAGGCCCCTTTAAGAATAGTAGAAAACGTCTTAGTAAAGATTAATAAGTTCCTATTTCCTTCTGATTTCGTGATTATGGACATGTTAGGGGAACCTAATGAAACAATAACTCTATGGAGGCCATTTCTAGCAACCATACATGCTCAGATTGATGTTTTTAAAAGAGAAATTTCATTAGGAATTAGAAAGGATAGAGTTTTGTTTGATATGGATGGAAATGTTTGTCACTCTAACATCCTCGCTGAAAAAGTTTACATGACAAACTCTATTCAAGATGATGAGCCCTTTAATCCCCTCAGAATAGGAGATGATTTATTTTCCTATGAATCCCCTGCATGTTTACAATTTGAGCAATGCACTCGATTTTGCGATGATGAGAGTATAGACACCGTTAATTCAAGTGATAATATACAAGAGCCTGGAGTTGAGCACAATAAGGTCGTGAACTTAGAAAAAATAACTTCAAGATGGCATGTGTGTAAACCCCTCTGAGTATTCAATGACAATGAATGTGGAAAGGATTTTGGGATGTGGCCCACATTTAATCCTGACTCAAGCTTTTGTAGTGGGTATGATGCTATTTATGGTAAAGGGGATCATGGAATGCTCGAACAGTGGATGTGTTTTTGGGATAATGAAAGGCAGAGTGTTGGAGGAAATCGCATGATTTTCTGACTTCCTTAAGGTAAGGTATGGGAACAAGGATAATCGACATAGGCAACCCGTGAAGCAAAATATAGTGGGTTGGGGTTGCACAGAACAGCGAGTTCAATGATAACAACATTTCACACGAAGCAACAATGTACGATAACCCCTGCGAGCATTACCATGAGTACCCACGCTCATACTTTCCTTAGAAAGATAAGGGTATGCCAAAACAATTTGAGCCCTCGTTTAATGAGCGGGATACAAAAAACAAGACATACAAGAATCAAGAAAGCATCTTTCAAAACTTAAAGGAGATCACTAACCCATTTCATCAGGAGGGCCCAATTTCGAACATAAAAACCTACTTTCCCGATTCCTCACAAGCAAAACCGAAAAAACCATGGCCTACGGACTATTCATACGAAGAATGGCTAAAAATTAAATTGGGACATACAAATGTAAGTAAGTCTGTTCGGAATGTAATTCTTAGCGAGTGGACTAGATAGTTCTGATGTTGAAATAGACTATGGTAAAATGTGTGATGACCCATATTCAAGAAGGTTTGATGAATATAAGAAGGTATTCGACAACAAAATCGAATAGTTGGGAAATGAATATCATTTGGGGATAGGAAAAAAGAGATATGCCCTGGATGATGTATGGGAAAAATGTAAAAAATTCATGAGGATGCAGTATAACCATGGCACGATGAAGGATTCAAGGAAGAAGATTGATAGGAGAGTGGTATTAAAAACACAGACTATGAACTACCTTTCGTTGATATTGAAACATTTGAAATCAAAAGGTATTCCTTCGAGGGAGGAAGGAGTTTAGTTTGTATTACCAAACAGTTAGATGACGCCTTACCCTTAGGAAGAGCAAACGGATCTAGATTCATGGGAATGATTAGGAAAGAAATGGACGAAGAAGGGAAGGTCCAAAGAAAGACGTAGCCTTGTCTTGAGTCTAACTTAAAGACTCGTAAATAAACAAAAGTGCTTGTCGGGAAACAACTCATCTTTTATTAATAAATTTTCAATTTTAGATGTTTTGTATCTTTCCTACTTAGTTTTGCAGGTTATCACAACAAGGATATAGGATCCGAGGCCACATCAACTCGGATTCATGTGGTAAAAATGCTTTTGTTCGGGTGTAACCACTCCAGTTACATCATAACAGATTACGTTACAACGTAACCCTTTACATGGTTACACCGTAGCTAGTTATAACCAGAATTTTAAAATTTATTGTTTCACATGGTTACGGCGTAACCCATTTCATGATTACGTCGTAACCCCTTTCCTAAAAACCTTAATTATGTTCGAAACTTTTACAAAACTATGTACAATTAAATGAACTTTGTGGGTATGTTCTCTGGAAACCCTCACGAGACTTCACTCGTCCACTTGGGCCACCAAGTGGTTTAAAAGGCTTGTTGCATACGCTAAATGCAACCGTGATTCCTACGAAAGTGAGTTAGGTTTCCCGTATATTTTATTTTGAACATTTAATGCTTGTAGTTTGTCTAGTGATTTCAGGGGATTTAAAGTTTGCTCAGGATACACTGGATAAAAGTTCATCTCTTGCCATTATCATTCGAAGCACAAGGCAATGCTCAGGGGAGTCTTTCGTTCTAATTTTACTCTTATTCTTTGGATTTTCATTTCCTTAAATGTACAATAGGGACATTGTACAAACCAAGTAGGGGGTGGGAGTAAAATTACCAGTTGACCTATATTTGCCTTTGATTTTCTAGTTTTTCTTGAAAAATTATGCCAATTAAAAAAAATTGACATGTTTTTCTTACTAAACTAGAATAAATCTTTGTCGAGCACACTATTACCCTTAATTTCGATTGGTGAGGTTAAGCCTAATGATTCTGTTTTCATCTGTCATACAAAAATCCACCAAAAATATGAGTGTGCCGGTAGTATTGTAGACTTTAGAACTTGGCATGTATATCATTTTGAGACCTAATTGATTAGCAGGAATAGAGTGTTCGAGAAGGAAACACTTAGGAATTAACCCAAAATCAGCCCATATGTGTAATGTTGTGTGCATTTATCGACTTGTTACACTAACTAGTCGACCACCCGTGTTAAAACCCCTTGTTGCACTCATTTTTAGTGCAAGATAACCTTGTTTTGAACCCTTTATGTTAATGTATTATTTCACCATTTCACCTTAGCCAACCCTGTAGTCTATATTCTTTGTGTTGTTTAACACCCCCAAATTAAATCAAGATTCGGGACCAACAATTAGGGTGTTAATAATAAGTACAATAGTCAATAAATTATAAGGAATGACTCGAAAAGAGACGTTATAAAACATAACCCATTCCAAAAGAAAGTTCAGAGTGCTAGCGTTGCCCCAACATAAAGACTAACAGAGAACAAGTATTCAACGAAATATAAAAATATTATTTTTGAGGAATGGAAATCATGTGATTTAACAAAAATCAATTTTAAGCGCAACTTCCTCCTCGTTCCAAGCTCCAAGTCCTTAGCTTTGATTTCCTGAGATAAACATGCTAAAAGGTCAACGAAACGTTGATTGAAATTCATAGGTTTTTATATAAGCATAAAGATTTAGAACACAAATATTTAAATCATTGAAAACTTGTGGATCAAACAAGTTTTAATTAATAATGCATTGAGCTCGTGACATCCGACTCCTTTGACGAGAATAAATTAAGTTTGCCCCAATAGGTTAGGTAATATTGCTATATACCTATTACTTCTCAGAATAATATATCCGTTTAAAGTGGGTGTTCTAAAAAGATACAAACCCCAGACGGGGAGTCACCCCATAGGCCTATTTATTATACTAGCGTCTACCCATCATAGGTAGTTAACGGTTCACGATATTAGAGTCTTTAGCAATAGGTACTCAAGAATTAATCATACATTCGGGTCCAGCATACGGAAAAGCAATTCGTGCTCAATTTTATAAAAACAAGCATGTATCTCCCTCGTGGGTTTTAAGAAAACAATTAAAGTAGCGAGGCTATGAACTCACCGTGGATAGAAGATCAAATAAGAAATCAACGAGATAGAAGACTCCAACAATTAACCAAGACCTAAAAAGCAAGTCGCAACTTAGAATTGTAAATGAAATCATTATAGTAAAAATAGTTATACAATACTAGTCAAAAATCCAAAACATGAACGACATTGCACCAAGACTTAAACAAAGTATTTTTATCTCCAATTTGTTACACAACCTGCACTTATACTTAATTGAGTGTCTACTAAGTTTCGCTTAAGGATTATTATCTCATTACTATGTGGTCACACTTTTATTTCTCAAGAAAAGACGTAAAAACCACGTTGCTGAATTTTAGTCATCTTTACACCATCGTATCTCTTAACCTATAAAGATAAAAGGATGTGGTTTTCACCCCTGGAAAGATACTTAAGTCTAGTTTCCAGAACATTAAGCCAATCAATCGAACCATTTACCAATCCACGGGAAATGAGTTTTTACTAACCATAACTCAAAACAGAAAGTTGACTGAATTTCCATCGTTTACGGTTTCGGCTATAAATCATATTCTATAATAGATATCAAGTTGAATCCAAAGAGAGATGAAAGATTATGATGTCTAGTGTTTAACCATATTTTAAAACCTAAGTTTATTGTAAAAGAACCTGGAGAAAATCACGTTTCCCAACAGTCGCTCCAGATTTGACCTTCTTCCGTAAAAAGGCCATATCTCCCTCATCCGGAATCGATACAAAACCGTCCAACTCGCCACATGAAGCTTAAGACTATACCTATTCAACCATGTCTTTTAATCACAGTCCCTAAGCCAAAAAATTTAGAAAATCTGACGTTTTGCTACTGACCTGAAACTGTCTGAAATTCCTACCTCTAAACTCAATCCAACCACTTCCAAATCATCATTTTATCCAACACAAAGCCAAAATACATCAATGTAATTCATCTTATACCTATTGCACATCACTTACACCATCTAACCAAAATCATTTCTAATCAAGGCTTGCATGTTCATAAAAACCAAAGATCAATAGCATGCATTTACTATAAAATTAACACAATAAAAAAGGAGTTTAAGGAAACACTTTTAACTTACAATGGAGTATTTTAAGAGATCAAACACAAACCCTAAGGGGGTTTATGTTGCTTATCGTGGACACCTAGATCCAAACCAAAGGAACCCTAGCTTTTTCCAACTCCAATCTTGCTTATAACCACTTATTTTCAAACCCTTAATGCTCTAACATCTTCAAATCAAATCAAACCCTTAAAAATCTCCAAGTTCTTGAAAATTAAGATTTTCTAAATCATGTGCATGATTGTTTTTAGTAGTAGGGATGGGTTGAGGATGCTTTTAGGGATGTTTTGATGTAAAGAGGAAGTTATTTTTATGAAGTTTTATTGGTGATGATGGTGGTTTTTGTTCCTGTAGGTTGAACAGTAGAGAGAAAGAAAAGGAGGAGACTGTTGGTTTTCTAAAGTATAAGAAGAGTGTGTGAATTTTGATAAGTAAGGAAGTTTAAATAGGAATTTTTATTAGTTGCTAAAAAAATAAAAAGGGTGTGTATGTTTGGGGTCGGTCGACGTAAAGAGGAGGGGAAAGAGTGAGCTTTGGCCTATTTTTGCCTAACTAATGATACCTATTAATCTCGGGCCCAATTACCTACTCTAGTTCGCTAATGAATATAAAGCACAATTTTTGATTCAGTCTTGGCTAAACATAAATAAAAATGAAAAATAATAAAAATTAAATTAATTTGTTGATTTCTCGATCGATAAAACGGATAAATTAAATTTGTAGGATTCGCGAGGGTTTAAAACTCGACGATTTTAATAAAAATCGATTAAGATAGTAAAATAAATTATTTAAAATTTAGAGATTAATTATAAATTCAGATTAAGTAGTTGTAACAACCGTCAATTTTCGGAACATATTTAAATACTAAATCGTATTTATTATTACATGCTTGTCGTTTATAAAATTTATTTATAAATTATTTGATTCGAAAACGAAAAAGGATATATATTAATTCATAGTTGATTTATCAAAAACGAACCACTAAATCACGTTTTCACTATTCGGACCCTAAAACAATTTAATGTAAAACGACATTCCTGACAACTTTTCAGTTTTGACCGAGGCCCGAAAACGGTCAGAAAGTGACTGAAATGCCCTCGCAAGATTTAGAAACGGGAAAATAATTAAATTATATTTAATTAACATTTTTATATAAAAAAAATATTTAATAAATTAGTCATCATTTTACTCGAAAACGTTTGTTGATAACGCGAATATATGGTTAGAAATTTATTTTTATTTTTATTTCGGACGAGACGCAACCGGTTCACTAAATAAATAACGAACATTTTTATAAATGTTATAAAAATATTTATGAAATATTATCATATAAATACTCATTTTTATCAGAAAAATGATTTGGAAAACAATGGCGCAAGTTTCGAGATTTGAATCATCCGTTAAGTCATTCAAACGAGTCCCGAACCGTTTTTATCAAAACTATAATAAAAAATTACCTACAATGACCCCTCAATCTACTTGGCCCCTTGACACTTTCTTAAAACTTTATATATATAAATTATAAATCGAACTAAAATGGTGGTAATTGTTAAAATAAATATTGGTATTTATAATTTTTTAGTATGAATATATAATAAAATATACATTTATTTAAAACACGTAGATATTTTGCAACGCGCGGTTTGTTGAAAAATAAAAAAGAAAACATTAGGTATTATAAATATGAGAAACGTTATATAACCGGAAGGTCCATGACGAAATTTTATATACTTTTTAATTATAATGTTTTACTAAAAGCCTCTATTATTTTTAGAAACGATAAAAGGGACTAAAGTTAAATTTAAAGATGATAATAATTTGTATTATACAATAACCCGGATAAACGAACAAAACTATACTTTTACAATGAGATGACTATTTTAGACACGACTCGTCAGGAAACGAAATAAAATTTAATAAAATATTATTTTATATTTTAAATTGTCAGCATAAAGATAACATAACAATGTGTGTAAAAGCTTACAACATACGTTTAAACATAAGTGGTAACCTTAAAACGTACGTTTACGCCTACAAGAACTCTTATTTAATTAAGTGGTGCTTTCGGAAACGTCAAACTAATTGGTTTCAAATCATTACATCAAACTTATTATCTAATACCTCTGCAAAGCATGCTAATACTCACATGAATCTTTAGATAGTTTGTCTTTGTTATAAAATTCACGAGTATGAGTGAATAATAAGGGTTTTATTTAACATCATGTAAATATATACATATAATTACATAAACGTTGTGATCACTTTTCAATTTATTTATTTTTTATTGTAAAAGAACCTGGAGCAAAACAAGTTTCCCAACAGCCGCTCCAGATTTGACCTTCTTCCGTAAAAAGGTCATATCTCCCTCATCCGGAATCGATACAAAACCGTCCAATTCGTCACATGAACCTAAGACTTATATCTATTCAACAATGTCTTTTAATCACAGTCCCTAAGCTAAAAATTTTGAGGAAAACCTACGTTTTGCTACTGACCTGAAAACAGTCCCTAAATCTACTTCCAAACTCATTCAAAACTCATCCAAATCGCTAACTACTCCAATGCAATGCCAAAACCTACCCTATAAACATCATATACAGCCATAACACTTTAAGTAAAAGATTAAACCATTGCCAAACACACCAAGCACATGCATGCCTCAAAAGAACTAAGATCAAACACATGCACATTCATAAAAATTAGTCAATGAATTAGGGTTTTTAGAGATAACTTACAACACAAAGTGGAAGAAGAAAATGATCAAACACAACTCCTATGTGGTGTTGTGTTGGCTGCCAAAACCACAAAGACCAAACCAAATCCAAAAACAAACTTTCTACTATACCCAAACCTTGTAAATACAACTACAATCAAATCCTTGGTAATCTTCTTGCTTCTAATTAAATAAAACCTTTAATGGTAAGATTTTTGGTGAATCAAGGTTTTATGAAAAACCATGCATGGTGATTTTCCTTGTGTTTTGGTATCAATGTCTTATGTGGGGATGGTTTAGGGTTAAAAGGAAGTGACAATGGAAGTTTTAGAGGGTTGATGGTGGTGGTTTTGGGGCTGTTGACCGAACACAGAGGAAGAGGGGAGAGAAGTTGGATGGTTTTTATTTTTGAATGTTGATACTATGTGTTGGTGTCGTATGATTTTATCAAGGGAAGTGTGGGCTTTTTAAAAAAATTATAAGGGTGCTTGGGGTTGTTGGGCTGCCGATCAAAGAAGAGAAGAGGGGGAGAGTTTTGGGCTTATTTCTTGTTAATTACTTCAACTTATACTAGTTTAGTCTCGGGCCTAATTACTAATTTAACTCGCTAATTATTATAAAAACACCATTTTCGACTCGGTCTCGGCTAAACTTAAATAAAATATAGAAAATAATAAAAATAAAATAAAATAGGCTCTCATGGCTAAATATGACTTTCGTTGATTTCTCGATCGATAAAACGGATAAATTTAAATTGTACGTTTCGCGAGGGTTTTAAAATTGACGATTTTAATAAAAATCGGCTAAAATAATGAAAATGAATTCTTTAAATTTATAATATAAATATGAGATGAGAAATAATAGTGACCTTACATACGGGGTTTTACATCCTCCCCTCCTTACAGGAGCGCTATCCCGGTGCTCGATTCTTCATACTCGTCTTCTTCTTCCTCGAGAACAGATGCGGATATTTGCTCCTGAAGAAATCCTCTCGTTCCCATGTGAACTTCGGACCTCGCCGCGAGTTCCAACGAACCTTAATGATGGGAATACGGCTTTGCTTGAGTTGCTTTACTTCACGATCCATGATTTCAACCGGTTCTTCTATAAAATGCAGTTTGTCATCGAGTTGAATTTCTTCGAGCGGAATAATCAGATTCTCATCCGCCAAACACTTCTTGAGATTAGAAACATGGAAGGTGTTGTGGATTCCTTGAAGTTCTCTTGGCAGCTCCAATTTATATGCTACTGGAACAACTCTATCAATAATTTTGAATGGTCCAACATATCGTGGACTCATCTTTCCACGCTTTCCAAAATGAATCACTCCCTTCTAAGGCGACACCTTTAACATGACCATGTCTCTCACACTAAACTCTATCGGTTTACACCTCACATCCGCATAACTCTTTTGACGACTACGAGCAGTCAGTAAGCGGTTTTTGATTTGCACAATCTTTTTCGACGTCTCTCGAATTAGCTATGGCCCCGTGAGTTGGCTATCTCCAACCTCACTCCAACAAATAGGCGATCTACACTTCCGCCCGTAGAGTGCTTCGAAATGTGCGGCCTTGATGCTC
>BQNB010099570.1:0-12340 GCA_026074375.1 Tanacetum coccineum | reverse complement strand
TGACTAGAAACTCAATTGTAAGCCCAAGAAATCAGCCCATAGTATAGACAAAACAGAATGAAATGAAATAGATGCTAACTTTACGTATGTAAAATTAAAAAGTGTAACGAGTAAAAAAAATAAGAAATAAGCTAGAGTTAAGTTCGAATAAGCCCGAAAGTAATAAGCTCAAAAATACCACAACGAACACTAAACCCACCCGTGGCGAGTGATACCAAATTTCGGAACCCAGAATCACCTTCACTTCACCATTGATACAAGAAAAATAAGATAGGAAGAAATGATAAGAATTTTAGAGAGAGAAAGTAAAGAGAAACAAGGAGTTGTTGTTGTCTGAAGACATGACCTCTGATAGGAGCAAGTGGAGAACTAGGATTAGGGTAGACGAGGGTGTATAGGTGTTTGTCTTTGCTTCCCCTGTTTTCTCTTTTCAGCGTAGGCCTTGCTTGCCTTCCAAGAGTTTCTTGTCTATAGGTTTTCTTGCTCTTCGGCTTTTTGCCCCTTTGCTTAGCTTCTTCCCCCTGTATGTAGCTTGTTTGTGCTTTTATGTGCTTTTTTTGTGTTGTATGTGATCTTCCCTGCGGCTTTTTCTGCTTTATGGTTTTTTTTTGCTAGAGGTGCTTGTATTTTTCCGTATGTGCTTGTAGTGCTTCTCTGCTTGTTTGTCTGCTTCTCTTCTCCTTTGTCGGTATGTGCCTTTGTCTATGCCTGCTTGTTTGGTCCTTGGTTTCTTTGCTTGCTTGTTGTTTTCTTTTGTGCCTGTTTTTCATTTTTCTCTCGTGTGGTTTGTTTTGATGCTCTGTATCTTACCGGAGGTCTTTTTGGAAGCAGTCCCTCTACCCTCGGGTAGGGGAGTGACTGTCTACATCTCACCTCCCTCATACCCTGTTTTTGTGGGATTGGGTAATGTTGTTGTTGTTGTTGTTGATTTATAAGTGTGTGAAACAAATGAGACCAACACCCTTTCCACACTTAGGGTATTTATACCTATGTTGTCGGATGGGCTTTTGACTTGGGTTAGGCTCGAGTTTACTTGGGCTTTTAAGCCCGTAACACGTGACATATTAGATTACATTAAATGAGCTTGATTCCCGTTCTAGCCTATTACAACATTAATATATAAATGACCGAGACCTAATATTCCTAATAAACGAACTTCTCATTCGACTCAATATTTTTTAGGCTAACAATGAATCAGAATTGGATTTGAGCAACATTGCTACCACATATCCAGTTCCTTCTACTCCAAATACATGAATCCTTAAAGATTATTCACTTGATCATGTGATTGGTGATATGTAGTCTGGTGTACAAACAAGGAGAATGATAAATAAACAAGGATTTATTAGTGTTGTTTATGAAGGAAAAACTCATGAAGACCTTCATACTTGTCTATTTTCCTATTTCCTATCTCAGGAAGAGCCCAAGAAGGTAATCCAGGCATTAAAAGATCCAAGCTGGATAGAAGTTATGCAAGAAGAGCTTCTGCAATTCAAATTACAACAAGTTTGGACATTGGTGGATTTACCTTATGGCAAGAGGGCAATTGGAACAAAATAGGCGTACAGAAACAAGGAAGATGAGAGAGGTATTGTGATTAGAAACAAGGCAAGACTGGTTGCACAGGGTTACACTCAAGAAGAAGTAATAGATTATGATGAGGTTTTTGCTCCAGTTGCTAGAATTGAAGCAATTATGTTGTTCTTAGCCTATGCCTCATTCAAAGACTTTGTTGTGTACCAGATGGATGTGAAGAGTGCATTTCTATATGGAAAGATTGAAGAGGAAGTCTATGTCTGTCAACCTCCAGGATTTAAAGATCTAGAGTTCCCTGACAAAGTTTACAAGGTAGAAAAGGCATTATATGGTCTACATCAAGCTCCTAGAGCCTGGTATGAGACTCCATCTACCTATTTATTAGACAATGGATTTCAAAGAGGTCAGATTGATAAGACTTTGTTTATTAAAATAATCAAAAGTGATATTCTACTAGTTTAAGTATATGTTGATGATATCATTTTTGGATCTATAAGAAGGAGTTATGCACTGATTTTGAGAAGTTGATGTACAAGAAATTCCAGATGAGTTCTATGGTGAACTCACTTTCTTCTTAGGACTTCAAGTGACACAAAAAGATGATGGGATTTTCATCAGTCAAGACAAGTATGTGGATGAAATCTTGAAGAAGTTTAGTTTTTCAACTATGAAGACAACAAGTACACCCATAAAGACTTCAAAGCCATTGCTCAAGGATGCAGAAGCTGAAGATGTTGATGTTCACTTATATAGATCAATGATTGGATCATTGATGTATCTAACAGCTTCTAGGCCTGATATAATAATTGTTGTATGTGCTTGTGCAAGATTTCAAGTCACACCTAAAGTTTCACATCTTCATGCTGTGAAAAGAATCTTTAGATACTTGAAAGGTCAACCTAAATTGGGCCTTTGGTATCCTAAGGACTCACCATTTGACTTGGAAGCTTATACTATTAGTGACTATGCTGGTGCAAGTTTAGACAGGAAATCCACAACAGGGGGTTATAAATTTCTTGGAAGAAGATTGATTTCATGGCAATGCAATAAGCAAACCATAGTTGCCAACTCTACTACTTAAGCAGAGTATGTAGTTGCTGCTAGTTGTTGTGGACAAGTACTTTGGATTCAAAATTAAATGTTAGATTATGGATACAACTTCATAAATACCAAGATTTTCATTGACAATGAAAGCATCATCTGCATAGTTAAGAATCTAGTGTTTTACTCAAAGACTAAGCACATTGAGATTAGACATCACTTCATTAGGGATTCAAATGAGAAGAAGCTTATTCAAATGATTAAGATTCACACTGATCACAATGTTGCTGATTTACTCACAAAAGCTTTTGATGTTGGAAGATTTCAATATCTAATTGCAAGTATTGGAATGCTTAACCTCTGAAGCATTGATTGAGGGGAGGTTAATTACTACTGCTGTTATAATTAATACTGTGAGATTTGAGAGAAGGCAAAAACAGATAGAGAGAAAAGTGAGCTTAAAAGAATAGAGAGATGTGTGAACCAAAAACAAAAAGAGTGTTTAAGAGAGAAAAAGATAAGAGAGATGTAGTGAGTTCAAAAACAGAAAAGAGAGATGTAGTGAGTTTAAAAACAGAGAGATGTAGTGAGTTCAAAAACAGAAAGAGAGATTTGTGAAATAAAAACAGACAGAGTGCTTCAGTGAGCAAAAGAATTAAGAGATACAGTAAGCTTAAAAATAGAAAGAGAGCTTGTGAGAATCTACATTGATGATGGAAATGCCTTTTGGAACAAAATTAAGGTTAAAACTGGTACCTCAAAAGTTAATACTGCTAGGCTAAACTTAGTACTGCTGGGAATTATTTAGTATTGTTAGTCTAAACTTAGTACTGCTGGGCATTACTTAGTACTGTTAGGCTAAACTTGGTACTGCCAGGCTACCGTTAGTACTATTTGGGGCATAACAGATTTTTGGCAATTAAATATAGCCGTTGAGATATTTCTGCCAAATATTTCGCTTATAGGGGTCTATAATTTGGATAATTCTTGATCTTTCTTTCACTTATAAGCTTTCTTCAAGATAAAGAATCCATTTTATTCAGTCGGTCCAATCAAAACCCTTAAGCGCTTTCTATAAAATCTCAATTAACTTTGCCAAACTCTCATACTCTCATTAACGAACATAAACCCAGAACCCTTATCATAACTCAATCACTAATGGCGAATTTGGAATTCTGCGACAAACACAACATGGTTGCTTATCTAAAGAAACCAACTGGGAGTGAAGGATTCCAAGAGATAGTAGATTTTCTCAATGGTAGTCATATAAGGTATGCTCTTACTAAGAATCCTACTATCTATGTTTCTCTAATCGAAAAGTTTTGGCAGACTGCTACTGTCAGAACAGTTGATAATGGAGAACAAGAAATAACTGCCACAGTTGATGGCAAAGAATTCACTATTACTGAAGCATCTGTTAGGAGACATCTCCAATTAGCAGATGTAGATGGTATTAGTGTTTTGCCAACTACTGAAATTTTTGATCAACTCTCACTGATGGGGTATGTTTTAACTGATGATAAACTAACTTTTCAAAAAGGTAAATTTTCCCCTCAGTGGAGATTTTTGATCCATACCATCCTACATTGTCTTAGCCCTAAGAAAACTTCTTGGGAACAATTTAGTAGCAATATAGCAACTACTATTATTTGCTTGGCCACAAACAGAACTTTTAACTTTTCTAAATTGATTTTTGATGGTATGGTGAAAAACTTGGATAGTAAATATAAATTTTTAATGTATCCAAGATTTATTCAAATATTTTTGGACAAGAACAAAAGATTCCTTAATCCCCACAACAGAAAATATATTGCTCCTAATTTAACTCCAAAACTTTTTAGCAATATGAAAAGAGGTTTTTCTGGGGAACACACACCTTTGTTTCCAAGTATGCTAGAAATTCAAGCAGAAGAAGGTGAAGGTTCAGGACATCCCTTTGAACCTCATCCACCACCTTCTCCTGCTCAACCTACTAATGAAGAACCAATCCCTAATGTTGTATCATCATCACACCAAAAGACTCAAACACCTAGGCAAGCCTTAAACCAGGCCACCGAGTTACCCCAGACTAGTAGATTTACCCAATGTACCAGATGAGGCTGTCTATGAGGAGTGAGATAACAGAGTGGAAAGGGCTACCACTACTACAGCTAGCTTAGATGCAGAGCAGGCTAGTGGTAACATTAATAGGACCCAATCCACGGCAATACTTAATGTGCCTCTTCCTCAGGGAGTTGGTGCAGGTGGTAGTCCCAGGTGCAAAAAAGCCATAGGGGGTTCCATTGCTCAGACTAGGTCTGAGAGGGTACCTACACCGCCCCGTGATTCACCTCTCCTAAGAGTTAACACACTTGGAAGTGATGAGGGTAGTATGACACTACAAGAATTAACCATTTTATGTACAACATTGTCCAAGAAAGTGGAATGCTTGGAGGCAGATTTGAAGCAAACTAAGCAATTATATGGTGCTGCTTATACCAAGCTTATCATGAAGGTAAAAAGTTAGAGAAGACTATCAAGACAAGCCATTCCAGAAGGAGAGCCAAAATTGTTGTTTCAGATGATGAAAAGGCTTCAAAGTATTCTTCCAAACAGGGGAGGATGATAGAAGAAATTGATCAATATGCAAGAGTTACGTTGATTACTCCTACACAGGGAGAAGATCAACCTGAAGATCAGTTGGGAGTTCTTAGTGCAGCTAAAATTCTTGCAGATGTAGCTAAAACAAATGTTCACATTTATACTAGAAGAAGAAGGGCAGATAGTACTGGCAGTGGTAGAATTAGTACTGCTAGTAGGTTGTTTAGTACTGCTGAAGAATCAGTTAGTACTACTGGTGCATCAATGCCAGTTAGTACTGTTGGTATGGTTCAAGAAGTTAACATCAGTATTTCCTCACCAGTTGTTATCAAAGATAAAGGTAAAGGTAAAATGGAAGAATCTAAAGATGAACATATCAAGAGAACAAAATTACAGCAAGAACAAGATAGGCTTGGACATGAAGCAGCAGTGAGACTGCAAGAGGAACTGGATGAAGAAGAAAGACAAAGGATGGTTATAGTTCATAAAGCAGCTCAATTTTTTACTAAGGAAGAATGGGAAAACATTAGAGCAAGAGTTGAAGCTGATGAAGAGCTATCTAAGAGACTACAAGCAGAGGAAAGGAACAAGTACGGTGAAGTTGATCAAGCAAAGATGCTTGTAGATCTTATTAATTAGAGAAAGAAATATTTTGCTGCACAGAAAGCTGAAGCAAAGAGGAACAAACCCATGACACAAGCTCAACAGAGGAATTATATGATTAATTACATCAAGCACATGGGAAGTCATACACTGCAGCAATTGAAAAGATATTCTTTTGATGAGCTCAAGGAATTATTAGAAACTATAATGAAGAATGTCAATACTTTTGTACCCATGGAGACTGAAGATAGAGGAAGAGCATCAGAATTAGCAACTGGAAGTTCACAAGCAACAATTACTGATTCTGCAGAAGTTGGAAGTTCTAAAAGGGCTGCAGAAGCAGAACTTGATCATGAATGTTCTAAGAGACAAAAGACTAATGAAGCTTCAGGATCAGTTCAAGAACAACCTGGTGAAGAGGAAAAAGAATTGTCATAAGAGGATTTACAACAGATGATGATGGTAGTTCTAGTGGAATAATTTTATGTTGAAGCCTTACATGTCAAATATCCAATCATTGACTGGGAGGTTTACATTGAAGAATCTAAAAAATATTGGAAGATCATCAGGGTTGGTAACAATACAGAAGCATATCAATTCTTTAAGGATATGTTGAAAATCTTTGACAGAGATGACTTGGTGATGCTATGGAATTTGGTTAAAGAACTGCTATTATTTGCTTGGCCACAAACAGAACTTTTAACTTTTCTAAATTGATTTTTGATGGTATGGTAAAAAACTTGGATAGTAAATATAAGTTTTTAATGTATCCAAGATTTATTCAAATATTTTTGGACAAGCACACAAGATTTCTTAATCCCCATAACAGAAAATATATTGCTCCTACTTTAACCTCTAAAATTGGGGGGACAAATGGGTGAGTTGGAAAAAGGAAAAAAAAAATGTGGGCTGTTGATGTGGGACCTTTTTAGCAATATGAAAAGAGGTTTTTCTAGGGAACAAACTCCTTTGTTTCCAAGTATACTGGCAATTCAAGAAGAAGTGGGTGAAGGTTCAGGACATCCCTCTAAACCCCAACCACCACCTTCTACTACTCAACCTATTCATGAAGAACCAATCCCTAATGTTGTCTCATCATCACACCAAAAGACTTAAACACCTAGGCAAGTCTTAAACCAGGTCACTGAGTTACCTCAGACTAGTGATCCTATACCCAATGTACCAGATGAGGCTGTCTATGAGGAGTGGGATGACAGAGTGGAAAGGGATACCACTACTACTGCCAGCTTAGATGCAGCACAGGTGTAACACCCCCATAAAATCACAACGCAGCGGAATACCACTTTGGGGTGCTACTTCATATTATAAGAATTCAAGTTACAGAAAACGACCTCAAAGAGACATTAATAAAATGTCACATTCGATTAAAATTTCAGAGTAAAATTTGGTCCCAATAATTTATAATTTAACAAAATTACAAGAGTTCAAACGTGAATCATTTTGTATATTTAAAGTTAAAAGTTATCGAATGTGGAGAAAACTGAGTCCTTGAGTTTTGCTGATATCCACGCGTCTCGAATGCTCCCAAAGCTTAGCTAACAATATATAACCTGAGAAAATGCATGCAAAAACGTCAACAATAATGTTCATGAATTCATAGGTTTAAGTAAAAACAGTATTGAAATAAATCAAGTAATATTTCCGTAAGAAAAGTAGCGTTACAACATTTAAAAGAATTGCTTCGAAATCCAAGTTGTAATTTAATAAATCAAGTATGCTTAGTAGTGGACTACACGGTATAAGATCAACCAACGACAATGCAACGAATGCAGTGTCAAGTAACAGAATTATCGCATTAAGCTCGTGACAACCGATCTCTTGGACGAGAAAATATAGTTTGCCCCAAAAGATTTGGTATTATTGCTATATACCAACTTCCAGAATAATATATCCGTTTAAGAGTAGGTGTTCCAAAAGGATTCAAACCCCGGATAGGGAGTCACCCTATAGTACTATTTATTACACTAGCGTCTACCCATCACAGGTAGTTAATGGTTCACGATATTAGGGTCTTTAGCAATAGGTACTCCTATGATAATTTACAATAACGGGTCAAGTATACCCTTCAAGCACTTGTGTCCAATTTAAAACAAGTAATATGTTCAAAACTTACGATTTTGTAAATAATTAATCAATGATCTCAAATTATGTGGTAAGCAAATCAAGCTTTAATAAATTTAGTGGTAAACAACCATGTATCAAACATGTAGTAGAAATCATATATTAAGCAAGTAAAAGCTTTAGTAAAAACAAGTCATGTAACGCTTATGTAGTAGAAAGCAATAAGTTTATTAGTGAACGAGCATGTATTCTCACCCCGAAAATAGTTATGAAAACCATTAAAGAAGAAAAGATGGGGCTATGAACTCACCTTAGGAGTGATGAAGACCAGAAGTAGTATGGACCTTTGGACGAGTGAGAAGTGTCTAAGCACAACCTAAAAGACGTGACACAGCTTAGAATGATAAAGAAGATCGATACGTAAAAGTAAATCAAATGATCACGAGATATATTTCTGAAATATGCATGGCATTGCATTATAACTTAACCGAAGTATTTTTATCCCCAAATTGGTATACAACCTGCAATTATACTACATTAAGTGTCCACTAAGTCTCGCTTAGCGATTCTTATCTTATTAGTATGTGGCCGTACTTTTATTTCTCAAAAAAAGGCGTAAAACTATGCTTTGCCTATAATTTTTAGTCAACTTACAAGACCAATCACATTAACCTATAAAAGATAAAAGGATGGGCTTTCCACCCCAGAAAAATATACTTGAAGTATATGATTTTCAGAACTTAGCCCTTTTAGTCCAAACCATTTACCAATCCAACGGAAAATGAGTTTTTACTAATCAAAGATTCAAACAGCAAGTTTCGCTAAATTTCTTTTCTAACGCTTACGGTTTTGAACCATAAATCATATTCTATAATCGGTAATCAAGTTGAATAACAAAGAGAGATGAAAGCTTTGTGATTATCTAGTGTTTAACCATTTTTCAAAAACCACAACACTTTAGTGCAAAAATATGAGTAAAATCCCTTTTTCAAACAGAGTTCATTAACTGACTAGTTATCTGTAAAATCGGATCCAAATACTCACTCAAACCAAGAGATATGGCTCTAGCCAACTCGACACATGTACTTTGAATTTATTTCTACAATCCCATCAAATAATGCAGACCTTCTTAGACCAAAAGTTTGCTGCAATTAACCCATTTATACTGCTGGTCTGCAGCAGTCCCAAATTTTCCTACCAAACACTAATTTTGACGTATTTTCCCAACCGTGAATGCTATTAAAGTGAATCCACTTGGAAAATTTAGATTAAGATGTATACTACTGAGATTATCTTTCCTATCCTACATTTTATAGTATTAACCTAGAGTTTAACTCATTTTCCAAACGATGTTTCATATTTGACTAGAAATCGTAAAACGGTCATAACTCTCTCATCCGAAGGAGTTGATAACCCATCCAATTCGCCACATGGAGCTTAAGACTATATCTATCCAACCATGTAATTTAATGATAGGCTCCAGGACAAAAATTATTAGATATAACCACGTTTTGTTACTGACCTCAAAACATTCCCTAAAACTACTTCCAAATTCATTCAAAACTCATCCAAATCGCCAATTATTCACTTGCAATGCCATAACATATCCTAATAACATATCTCACACATCAAAACATGATTTTCATGATCAAACCCAAAAATCAAACATACCAAGAACATGCTTGCTTATAGAAAGTAAAATCGAACTCATGCAATATGTATAGAAATTAATCGATGATAAAGGGTTTAAAATTAACTTACAGCCTAAAAGATAGAAGTAAAAGATCCAATAAAACTCCTGCCTTGTTCTCCATGTTTAGGGCCAAAACCAAACAAACCTTCAACATATCAACCCTAACTTTCCTTTATCAAGTCTTGAACACACATCTCAATACTTAAAAACCCTGTAATCTAATACTCCTTAAATGATTAAAACCTTAAAAAAAATTAATCACTCCTTTCAAATCAAGATCTTCATAAAACACATGCATGGTGATTATTATTGATGTAGGATGATAGGGGTTTACAAAAGAATGATTTAAGAGTAAATGAGAGTGATTAATTAGATTTTTAGTGATGATGATGATGGTTTTGGTGTTGCCTGCGTCGAACAGAGAAGGAGAGGAAGAAACGAGCAATTTTTTTTATATAAATTGTAAAACGTGTGTTTCAAAAGGTCCAACCCTTTTATAAGTGGGTCAACATGTCTATTTAAGTTTCTAAAGGGTGTATGGTTAATGATTTTTGTGAAGGAAATACAAAAATAAGGGTGTGTTTGGTTACACTAATATTTGATGGACATTATAAAAGAAAGGGTGTTGTTTTTATGTATGTTTATTTTGTATTTTTCATTTTTATTTTGATTCGTATTACTTTGTTTCCGGGCCCAATAACCTATTTAACTCGTTATTTGTTGTAAAATCACGATTTTTGACACTGTTTCGGTTAAACACGAATAAAAGATGAAAAATAATAAAAATAAATTAAACGAGCTCTCATGGCTAAAATATGACATTCGTTGATTTCTCGATCGATAAAACGGATAAACTTAAATTGTATGATTCGCGAAGGTTTTAAAATTGACGATTTTAATAAAAATCGACTAAAACAATAAAAATAAATTATTTAAAATTTAGAGAATAATATCAGTTCGGAATAAGTAGTGACCCTAAATACGGGGTTTTACATCCTCCCCTCCTTAGGGGAGCGTCGTCCCGGTGCTCAATTCACCTTATTCGTTTACGGTTTAAATTGTGAAGAGATGAGGATATAGACAAGTCATCGTCGAGGTTTCCAACGGAAACCAAATGAGAAAAAGTCAAAACATCAAATATATGCAACGTGCATAAGCGAACGGATTGAATGTCCCGAGAATCCTTAAAAGGAAAGATAAAATACATGACTCGAAGAAGAAGCCATTGGAAACGAGGAATTTAACAAGTCGTCAATTCTTAGAAGCGATTAAGGGTTCATTACTATTAGCTTATCAAGTTCGTCGCGGTCGATACAAATTCAGAAAAAAATCCATATAAAAATTATGAGTCGAAAGGAGTTCACTGCCCAAAGAATGATTCGTGCGCTCGCTATATCGGATACACATAAGCCCACTCATTTATAATTTGTCACTTACAAAAAGAGGGGTCACAATCCTTGTAAGTAATAATTTTAAACTTATGGTTTGGCGGTTTATAATTTCCTTATTCAAATGAAGAAGCATCCTAATTTATTTTAATAAGACGATTCTAAATCATCTTACTTAAGCTTGGCCGATACAAAACACAATATCAAAACAATGTTACAATAAGTAAAAAGGGTGTCTACTTGACGGCATGATTCTTCAAAATCATAAGACAAAACAAGAAGAGTAATGAGACGTTAGTCAATCGCGTTCCAAAGGTATGTGCCAAAATACGACACGATCTGAGATAACAAGATGAAATCGTACTCCCATCAAATGGAAGATTTCAGAACGATGGATTATGAAAAAGACATACGCGATTCAAGAGCATAAAAATAGTGTTTGGACTCGGAGTCGAACAATAAAATAACTAGCGGAATTGACAAAGTACACCGGATGTCAATATTATCAAAAAGGAAATAAAATAAAGTCACATTAATGTTTCGGAGATCACCGCATTGCTCATAAAATATCAAAGAAAAAGAAATTATTAAGACTTACCATAGTACTACACACATATGTAGGTAATTATCTTTACATAAACATTTCTGCCCTTTGCAGTTTGACTTAATGGACCTATATTTCAAAATCCACAATAGGTATAAATAAACGGTTTTCGCCTTAAACAAGATGTTAGACTCTAGTTTACTGAGATTACAAGATAAATACTCAAAGTGTTAAGATCCTAAGTGAAGTTATCATTTTGCCATCATGTGCCAAATCTGATTATTTAAAACGTTTTCTTACTCCACCATTTTTAGCATAATTCCTATTTTATAACTCCGTTTGACCCAAAACGAAAGCCCATGTTTAAGTTTATCTAATTCCTACAGGTTTGGCTTGAAAAATGAGATACTTAATATAAAAATATCTAGACATAAATTCATTTGAAAATCCGGGTACAATTTCTAATTAGTTTCGCCATTTTGGTCGTAACTCATTCATCCAGAATAGTTACGGATTTATCATAAGAACCACATGGTCCTCATATGTTTTACCCTTCACCTATGTAGAAACCCAGTAGCCTCCAAGTCAAATAAAATTAGTTATAAGCCTAACTATCTGCATTACAAATTATGGGTACACTAAGTTTGTTTCTACGATTTTGGTCGTATCTCGACCATCCGGAAGAGTTGGTGTTCCATCCAACTCGCCACTAGGACCTAACATATTATCCTATTTATTAATGCAAGGATACAGTAGGATTTAAGCCAAATTTTTCCTATTAAAATACCAACTTTACTCAAAAGTTCCAAAATAGCCGAAAGTAACCATAAATAGTCAACACTTATAAGAATTACTATTATATATATAGATGGC
>BQNB010099569.1:0-24895 GCA_026074375.1 Tanacetum coccineum | reverse complement strand
TTCTCCGTGTATTAACGTGTGTGCCCCCAATAGGCTCACATATCCGTAATGTACTCGTGTTATTTCGACTGCCATATTCCAACAGATATGTCTCATTGATTTTCAGTAATCTTGATTACTTCATATATGAGAAACAGAATCGTTAAATATGGAATGACATTGATCCATATCCAATTTAACAATGGTATCGGAAACAAAGGGATTGTAAATTCATAAATCATTTGTTCATGCCCTGTGAAACCACACTCGAATGTTTTTGGGAGCATTGACGTGTTGCTAGACGCTTACCAATGTTATTATATTATTCATACATGTCCAAGTGGGAGCTGTTGGATTATGACCATATATGAATTAATATATGTCCGGAAATATTTTCGAGCCTAAGGGGACGCACACGTTTATATGTTAAATGACGAGTAAATATATTAATGTAATATATTAAATGTATAACAAACGATCGTTAAAAGTTAACGAGTATTAAATAATTAGTTAAACGTGAGGGACTAATTATAAATAAACCGAAGAATGAAGGGTTCGATTTACCCTTTTTCCCCTAGTCGGCTAGAGAGACTAATCCCACAAGGATTAGGAAGCTTAGTCTATAAATATGGTTTTAGTTTTTCATTATAAACATAACTTGAAAAAACTAAAAACCTAAAGTCGACTATCCTTTTCTTTTGTCAACCGGCTTCAAAGTTTTTTTTTGGGTCTTTGGTTTTGTCTTCACGCTCGAACAAACAAACCGGACACCCTTTAGGTTTTTTTGTTTAAGTTCGATCGTCACATCTTAGTGATTCATTGTTCGTAAGTTGATAGAATTAAGAGACGAAGAAGATCGTTTGTTATACACTACTAGTACTAGCATACCTCATCGTTTGCTAAGAACGTATAGTGTGTGGAAGCTTAGAGGATTCATATCTTTGATTCTTCGTGGTTTCACGCATTGTATTATACACATGCGTATAAAGAAGACGGTGTTTACGGTTACCTATAACGGTGTATCGTTTCTAGCTAAAAGGTAAACAATCTTCTATCTTGTTAATTATTATGTTCTACACGTGATCATTTATTCCGCTGCGTACTCGTGATAATTAATATGGTTAATTAGATTATAAAACCCAACAATTTCTTCATAACAATTTAGATACATTCAAAGGTCACTTGTTGTGTAACATAAACAAGTAAACAATATATATGTAAATTATGGCATCATCACAAATGATGTTCTTTCTTAATCCGTTTATAAGTTTTAACTTTAATAAATAGCATAGTATCATCCTCCCAAAATATAAAATGGCAAAGTAGCATCAATCCGAAAAAAGAATGGTTTTTCGTCACTTGAGAGCTGATATGCCGACGATGTTGATGAATATGGGTTATGATGGTCGTTGAAGGTGGGTTACTGGGGTGGGTTAGCGGCAAGGTGTCCGAGATGGTAAGTATGGGTTATTAACCGACCGAGGGAACAAACACAGAGGGTGTGTGACTGTTTTATTTATTGTTTTTGTGGAGATAATTAAGATCTAATCTTGGTGATGCATGATTGTTTGTTTATTGATAAGGAGAAATTGGTCGAAAGGGAAATAAGACGATGTTGCAAAAGGGTTTGTCGAAAAAGGAAGCATAGTTAGCAAGAAGGCAGCCGAAAAGTCGAAGAAACATAAAATGTTGCAAATATTGGCGGGGTTTTAAATGTAACAGGTCACGGGTCGAGTAAAAAAGTAGTTGTTTCATCAAAAAATTGACCACGGGTCAGGTAAAAAAGGGTTGGGTCAGTAATAGGTCGGGTTTGGTTAAGGTCCACTTCAGGGTCGTCTCGTTGATTTTAGAGGCCTTGTAATTACATTTGAGGCCCCTTAACTAAAAAACAATTAAAATGTGTGAAGAGCTTGTAAATATCGCAAAATCTTAAAAATATATATAAGCTATTGAAAATTTTTAAAGTGTACATAAGCGCGTAAAAAAATAATTTTCGTCAAACTTTTGATATTAATTCTACTTAATTGATTTTGGAAAGTTTTTAGATAGTAAGTAACATATTGTAAATACATTTTGAGTTATTTATGACCTTAATTAGTGTTGTTATTAAACCAAGGGCTAAAACTGTTATTTTGCGTAAACTTTCAACCTTTTTTACAACTAACTCAAAAAATAAAAGACAAGTGTGAAAAAGCTATAAATTTTAAGGGCCAAAAATGCAAATGACTCAAAATAATCATCTTCTACATCTGTCAACGATGTAAACCACAGCAACTTGCGTAAGACATCATTTTTCAAATTTACTTCATACTAATCCATTTTTGCCTCATTAATTTTGTAAAATCAAATAGTATGTCATTCATGAACACATTTTTATCACTTTTATGCCCAACATCGAATTAAATTAACCACTGTCTATAATCATGGGGCCCTTGAAAAAATGGAGACCCTGTGCCGTCGAGCACCCTGCACATGCTCAAATCCGGCCATGGTCCACTTGTAACTAGATAAATATTATAATAAAATATTATTTAATTAATTTCCATGTGGCTTAAACCTTCTGTATAAGGTTGCATGGTTCATAATGAATCATTTTTTTAGTTTGGTATGCATAATAAATCATTTTAGATAGCACATAGAGCATTTTTGTTTTTTACCCAACTTAATTGTCTTAACGAGAAAAAAAAGATAAGGAGTAAGGGTTTCTTTTTATTAAACTTAATCAAGAAGCATTACCTAATAGAAAAACTAAGGAGAGTGTTCATTTTATCATTAAGTCATTTTTTTAAACGATAATTTTTTAACTATCTCACAATTTGTGTACCACAAACTATCTTGCATGTCTTAAGCAGGATTTGAATTCACAACCATTTAGTTTGGAAGTTACTCAGACAACATGGGATATCATTGGGACACAATTATAATGATTGACAGGGTCGTTCGGTTGAATTTGGAGTGTCATGTGCCAAAATAATAAAGTGTCGACCACTAACATTACATCGTTTAGATTTTTATGTTACTATGCCACAATAACTAGGTGGGCACATGAATATGATTTACATGTTACAGGAATTATAAAAGATTTAAAAGTTGAAGCCTTTTTAGGTAAAATAATAGTATGGAGTATTATGTTGTTTTAATCATTGAAGCCTTACGTGTTACATGAATTAAAAATGGGCAATTTCATATATTCTCTCTTTTTAGTTGAAAATTTCATATATACCCAGACATGTATTAAAGACATTGTATATTATGCATTCAATACTTACATATTGGTATATATGAAATTAATCATGAAAGTATGATGATATATGAAATTAATTCTAAAAAATATTTTAAACAGGGACTGATTTGTCAGCTTTGTATTTTCTAGCCTATAAAGATGTATATAGGTTCGGTCAAAAGTGTAAATATTAATAAACATTAGGGGTTATAGTTGTACATGACCAAAAGTCATTCATCTTCTTCCTCGTATCAAGACCATGCCTATGTTTCTCTTTATATTATAAAATCACATTAAGCAGGTCAATATCATCTTATTGGGAAGGAATCAAACTGTATTTCAAATCATTTATTATCGATTTAAAACTAAAACTTAACCAAAAGATACCCAACGCTTATAAATTATGGGGGTCCTTAAAACATGAAGGCTCTAAGCGGTCGAGCATCCTACACATGCTCGAATCCAGCCATGATGACTGAGACATTTATTCAGCATACTACCTAAGCTTTTTGTTTTAGTGGTATGTGAGTTATCCACCAACTTAAAAGTTATGGGTTCAAATTTCGCTTTAGTCATTTGTAAATATTATGAGATATGTGGTATACAATATGAAAAAATTGTCATTCAAAAAAATAAAAGTTAGAGAGAATTACATAAATTGTCCCTGTGGTTTGTTGAGTCCTACATTTTTGGTCCATGTGGTTTTTTTTCATCGGGTCATGTCCTCGTGGTTTCTTTTTTTTACGGATCCAGTCTAGTATCCACATTTTTAATTAAATAAGTGTCAAAAACCCCTCACGTGACAAAAAACGTGAGGGATATTTGTCTTTTTCAGTTTCCATCCCATTAAATGTTTCTCACCTAAACACCCACCTAAAAAACGATTAGTGTAAACCCTTTTCTTCCCCATTATCAAAACAACATTAAACTTAATCCAAAACCCTAAAACACACAATTGATTGAGATGGTTGATTTTGAAAAATGCTCATTGCGTCCACCAGGGAAATCTTTTGATCCTGTTGAAGCATATGGTATGCATTTTTATTACAAGTTTTTTGATCATTATTAGATGGCTGATTTTGTATAATTACATCTTTTAATAAGTGTTCTTGATCATCTGTGTGATTTTAGTTTAGTTGTTTATTGAATTTTTTTTGCCCATTTAACAGGATCAAAGAACCCTACTCTGTTTACATTGAAGATAAACCATGGTGGCTTTTTCACATTGAGATCTCCTAGACGTTACATGAATGGTAAAGTCAATTGTTTTGATGGGGTTGATTCAGATGAGTTTTCAATTCATGAACTTAGTGAGATGCTAAAATTGTTATGTTATAAAAATGAAAGTATGTTTTATCATTTTAAGATTCCTAACAGTGGTTTAGATTTAGGTCTTAAACCTTTAGTATCAAATAGTGATGTTACTGACATGGTTAAGCAAGTAGGATCAATAAAAGTCATTGAGGTTTACATAGAATTGTGGTTGTCAGCTATAGATTATGAAAGTATGTCAAACCCTGCTAAGATGTCCACTATAGATACTGATGTACCAAAATCCATGTCAAACCCACTGCCTATGAAGAAAATAGGTTTTGCAAGTAAACCTAAGAAGAAGTTTATTAAAAAACTGTCTAAGAAAGCACTTTCAAAGGAAGTGTTTAAACAATGGGATGGGGTTGAAAGTGACATACACAATGATCATATACAGATTCTTCACATGCAAACTGAAATAGCAAAAGAACAGGGTGTGGATGTTGTTGACATAGGAAAATAGGGTGTAGATGTTGTTCAGATAGGAAAAGAACAGGGTGTGGATGCTGTTGACATAGGAAAAGAATCTAAAAACGGGCCTTCTCATTTTGATATGACAAATGATTTTGATCCCTTTTTGTTGATCTCAAAACAGGATACTGAGCTTGGGGTTATTTTCGGAGAAGGTGAATCTAGTTATGCCAAATTTAGGGAATATGTGGATGTCTTAGTTGCAGGAGGATAACATCAATAGAGGATGTTCAGGTTGATATGGGCGACTTTAGGAGGAAGTATAACAAGAATTCTAAATGGGAGGGTTTCATAGAGCATCAAATAGAAAAAAATGATGATTTTGAGGATGAAGAACTTAATCTTGAAGATTTTGATAGTGAAACCTGACTGGTGTTGAGGGTGATGTAGAAGCTGAGAGGAAACGAAAGCTATTGACGGGGAAGTTAGCCAAACAACAACTATTTTAAGAAGGTATGGTTTCTAAGGATAATTTTTTTTTGGTAGAAAATTTGGTGATAAATCTCTTGTATTGAAAATGGTATCTAAGGTAGCTGTTGAGCAAAGAAGACAGTTACATGTTTACAAGAATGACAAGTTTAGAGTTAGGGTGAAATTTAATGGTCAACCCTTGTTTTCAAAACATTTATTGATGTAAACCCTGCTGAGGAAGGTGATAGTGGGTTTGTGGATAAACTCAGTAAAGAGTTTAGTGGGGCCTATAGATAAACAGATTAATAACACATATATGACAACATAGAAACTTATTGTGGAGGGACAACTCTATAAAGAATGCTTGTGGAATGTTGTGTATGCACATCAACAACCATTCTAATTATTTTGACAAGACTAGTGGTATGAACTTAAGGTTACCTGTGGGATGTTATGAATGGCATGAAAAATGATTTCAGTAGTGCATTGGTCGTAGAGCCCATTTCTCTGTATGATTAAATGTAATGCTTATAATCTTTACTTATATAATCTGTTATTAAGGTTACCATAAACTACTATACTGTTTACCTTATTAAACTCCTTAGTATTTCAGGCAAGCACATTGTGATGTTATGTTTGACAATTATGTGTAAGTATTTATTAGGCAAACGATTAGTGGGAGGGATTATAAACATAATAATGCCTTACCTTGAGGTACATAATATGAATACTTTATGAAAAATACTTGTCAATGTGCAAAAGGTGATTGCTAAGTTGTGTTAGCCCTATTTCACACCAAATGCTCACAAATCGCTTAATTTTCATCAAAGTACAAAATTGTTTAATGTTATCAAAGAGAAAGCTGCCCAATATAAGGTTATTAATTTTGTTTATTATGTGTTTGAACTAGAAAGCTGCCCAATATAAGGTTACCAGTTTGCTAATACTATCATATCCTTTTGCTAATAGGTTGAGTGGAATGGAGATGACAAATATCAAGTCATAAGACCTAAGGGATATCAATGTGTGGTGAACATGAGTACTAAGGTTTGTACTTGTAGGAGATGGGAATTAACAAGAATACCCTGTAAACATGCAGCGGCAGCAATAAATGATATGGGGAATAATGGCATGGGGAATAATGGCATGGTAATTGGTATGCCTGAAACATGGGTCCATTCTAGTTACTGGCTAAGAACTTGGAAACAAATGTATAGCTTTAAGATAAATCCGGTAAATGGAAAATAATATTGGCATAAGTATTATGTTCCTATTGAATTGATTCCACCTAAACATCATCCTCAAGTTGGTAGGCCTCCAAAAAAGAGGAACAAAAGTGCCATGGAAGTAGAAGAGATGGAGAAACATGGGAAGTTGACTAGAGCTAGAAAGACTGTAAGGTGTTTGCTATGCAAACAAATAGGGCACAATAGAAGGTCTTGTAAAGGTCAAACAATAGAAACAAAAACTAATCCAGGAAACAAGAAAAGGAAAATAGCATCACAAGGCAAATCAAGCTCTCAACCACCACCAATTTCATCACCAGTAAGACCATTACAAGGTATTGTGATTAGGGATTCACCATCTGCAAACACAAGATCCTCAAGACTTCAAGTTAGCTCTTAACATGTTGCTGCAAAGAAGGTTGGAAAAGGTAAGCTTACTGCAAAAGAGAAGGCCAAGTAAGAGGTGGACTGATGTATCATAAAGTGTTAGACTTGGCAGATTGGAATTTCACCTTTTCTTTATGCTTTTCTGTTAAGTTGGTGTATCATGCAACTTTATGTTATCCTTATGCTTTTCAGTTATTACTTTAACTTGGTGGATTGGCAGTTTATGTATGCTGCTACTATTTTATAACCAAGACTAGGTACTATAACACTTAATGTATGCTGAAACATTTGGGTAGTAGTTTCTTTTTGATATCATTCATTATTTGGTAGCATTCATTATTTGGTAGGTTTACACTTTATGTATGCTGCTATCATTTCAAGGTATGCTGCTACCATTTCAATAACCACATTAAGCAATGAGTCTATCTCGGTAATACATAACTAAGCAAAACATTACCATTTCATTAAACCATTACAACATTTATTTATACACAATTTCATGAGGTTGACATCATTTCATGAGATAAAAACCAACTAAAACCACAGCAGATTAACATCATTTCATGAGATAAAAAAACCACAAACAACAACCAACTAAAAACTAATATTAACTTCAATCTTCAAGCTTGATTTTCTTGTTTACTAACTGTTGCTTGCTGTTGCTTGAAGAGCATTCATAGATCTTAATAATCCGGGTATAATCATAACGGATCTTGGACACATTTCTGGGTCATACCAATCTATAATGCCACACCTCACCTACAATTGTAATTTTGAGTAAGATTAACATAATCCTTTCAAACTTAAACAATGAAATAAATAAATACACAATTTACCAAAAAACAATAGAATCTCCTCCCCGTATTTGTATTAGTCCATGAGGTGCGAACAATAGAAGGAGCCCGACAACGAGTACATCGAACATTCATGTCCATCATAGTTTAAGACTGTGTGTTAGTTTATGACTGTGTGTGTATGGAAGAATAACCTATTTTGTTTCTTAAAAACTGATATAAATAAGATATAGAAAGAGTGGGAAAATGGAATACCTAGCCAATGGGCGGAAAACTGAAAAAGACAAAGTTACCCTCATGTTTTTTGTCACGTGATGGGTTTTTGACATTAGTTTAATTAAAGAAAAAATTACACGTTTCGTCCCTATGGTCAATACCAAATAACAAGTTTCGTCCCTATTTCATTTTAAGTATACCAGTCGTGCTAATTTTGAAAGTTGTAACCTTGACCGTCCCTATTTTGGATGGTCGTTAACTTTTTCGTCAAGTCTCATTATTAAAAGGGTATTTTAGTCTTTTTGCTCCTGTCACCAGTTTTATTATTATTATTATTATTTATTTATTTTATTTATTATGTCACTTCATTAGAATAATAGGGATTACAACAAATTGGAGGGAAGCCGAGATACTATCTGGGCCCCCACTCCTTTAGCAATGGAAAAACTAATCCTATTAAAAATGTGAACAGCAGCGCGTGTCCCAATGTCTTGAGTCATGGAAAACTTCCGGATCCGCTTCAATAAGGTCACCGCATCTTTCTCAAGTTCCCCAAAGGAAGAGAATGAGAAAGGGAGAAAACCGTATCCAATATCCGCACATTTAGCCTCGTATTTGACGCGTTTACGTTGTGCGGCCTCATTCACCGCACGGCCCGGCACAAAATCAGCCATACCAGTCTGTGTCAACGGAGAAGACCCTGTCAAATCCACACAAACATCACGCCCAACATCCCACGAGTAAAGCAACACATCAGCTGGACGTAAGGATTTGTCACTTCCTCCACCAAGCCCGATGTCAACTTCTTTACCAGAAGAAATCCCGGATCGATAACATATGTCAACAAGGGTATCACGCACCACATTATGCCGGTGTTTGATACCAACAATACCAGCACATGACACAGCATGGTCCCCATAAATGTCCCCCACAAAGACCCTAGAGCAAGCTGAACACGGTTTCGTAACAGAAAATAAGGGAACACCTAACCGATAGCATAACACTAGATGAAAACGTATAAACTCGAAAAAAAGGGATAAAAACAAATGATATGTAAGAAAACGTACAAAAACGGAGAAAAACGTATGAAAACGTACAAAAACATACAAAATGAATCACTTCGGTATAAAAAGGTACGAAACCGTAAAAATTGATAAAACGTAAAAAAAAACGTATGAAAACAAATGAATATTAAAGGTGGTGATGGGAGCTGAGTGTTGAAGAAGTGAGAAGAAGTGAGAAAAAATGAAAGTTTATGTCTTAAATATTGAAGAGGCTAGAAGTGCTTCTTATCACTTATGTCTGCAAAAAAAACGCCTGCAAAGGTTTGCAGACGAAAAAGGTGAAAAAAAAAATTAACAAACAAAACCTAAGATGCACATATTGTCATTAGGCATTGTGTTTTTCTCCCAAAGTAAGAAGCAGAAACCTTACACACCCAAAGTTAAGATCAACATACTTAGATACCGAAAGAAAAATCGTGAACCTGAACTATTGGGCTTTGGTCATTGACTTGGACCATTTTCAGAACACTAAACAGCAAGATTATTAAGTTCTCATGTGAATTAGCGGGAACACTCTGATCTCGAGTGCTTTTTGGCACCAACCATTGTCCACCTCATAAAGAATAGCTTCGGCAACTCTCCTGGTCCAGTGTGGTACAAACTAGAGTAGGCAGGAACCGGGACTCGAACCCTTGACCTTTTATCCATAAAATCTCTCTAGCGGGCTCATTGGTTTTTTGAAAATGGGTACCAACTAAGCCAAAACTCTTTTGGTGCAAGATTATTAAGTTTTAATTGCGATTAGTTTAATAGCTCCAAGACAAAATTACGATCTCTGAGAATCAATTTAATAGCTCCAAGACTAGAAAGAAAAAATAACAAATCACTTAGGATTCGTCTGGTGGCAAAAGACTTAAGTGGGCGTTTGATTCGCAGTATGTTTTGAAAGTAATTGTAAATAGTGAAATGAATTGTAATTTGAATGAATTATAATTCAAATAGTTTAAATGTGTTATATTTGTAATTGATGTATTATGTCACTGTGGTTCGTTAGATATCAACGTAATATAATTCAAAAAGAATAAAAAGTTTTAAAAAATAATAATAAATAATAATAATACTAATAAATAATGATAATAATAATAACAATAATAAATAATAATGATAACAATAATAATAATTATATAAATAATAATAATAATAATAAATAATATATAACAAAAAAAATTATTATTATATTAAGTGAGCGGAATCTCAAGCAGTGTAAGAGGAAGATTTGTGATGGTCATTATACTATGGCAGTGAGAGTTCTTTCCTCTTATGGTGTTGCTCTTTATAATAATGCTACTCTTCAGGAATTAAAGGCTAAGCACCCTTCTAGTCTGCTCCATCATTGCCAGATATACCCATATATCATCATCACCTCGTTGCATCTCAGGCTGTGGTTCTGGACAAGATTAAGAGTTTTCCTCGAGGCACGTCTTGTGGGCGGGATGGGTTGCGTGCCCAACACCTTATGGATTGATTATGTGGAGTTGTTTTTGCTATTTCGGAGGAGTTAGTCTCATTTATCACCCAAGTGGCGAATCTCTTTCTAGATGGGAAATGTCTCATGTTGCTTGGTGAGCTAGTTCCCCTCTCACACCGTTGGTTAAGCTAGGTGGTGGTATTCGTCTTATAGTTGTGGGTACTGTCTGGAGGCGTCTGGTCTCTAAGGCTAGTGCTATTATGATTGGTCATTCTTTGGATGGTTACTTAGATAATCTATAGTTTGGTGTTGGGGGTGTCATGAGGGTGTGAGGCTATACTTCATGCATTAAATCATCTTATTGAGGTTTGTGGGAATGATGTTGGTCTTTCGATGCTATTGGTGGATCTTAAAAATGCCTTCAATTTGGTAGATCGAGAGGTTATATTAGAGGAAGTGCGTCTACGTGGTCCTGCTATCTCGCGTTGGGTGAAATTCTGTTACTCTAGCCCAGCCAGATTCTACCTTTTTCCTTAGTGTTACATCTCCTGATATGTAAGATTAAAGACTCTTTTAGCCTTTGTCTACAGACTTGGTAACTAGATGATGGCACCGTTGTTGGAGATACTTTGGTTGTAGGTAAGGCTCTAGAGTTAATTATGGAGGATGGTCCGCGTTGTGGTTTGCATCTCAATGTTGATAAAACTGAGGTTTTGATCTGGCCTAAGGAAGATCCTAGAAGCAGACTTGAAGGTGTTTTCCTGCCTAATATTTTCGGTCTTGCATGGTGTTAAATTATTGGGTGGGCCCGTTAGTGTGGATTTTGATTTTAGTAGTGAGCTTGTGATGAAGAGAGTGGCTAAAACCATTGGGCTTATGGATGTGGTCACTAAGATTAATGATCCTCAATGTGAGTTGCTGCTTCTTCGTGCTTGTACGGGAATTTCTAAATTATATTTTGCTATGCGTACATGCCCTCCCCGTGTCTTTGAGTCGGCTCAACATTCTTTTGACGTGGCTCTTCGTTTTGCTCTAGAGCGTATTGTCACTGCTTCTAGGCCAGGATTTGGTGACTAGAAATGGAGACTCGTCACCTTACCCTTTGCATTTGGGGGGCTTGGAGTTTATTCTGCAGGTGATGTTTTGAATTATGCATTTCTTGCGTCACGATTGCAGTTTGTTGGCTTGCAGACTAAGCTTATTCGGCATGCTGGTATTGTAGCTTCTGGGTCCACCTTTGATGATGCATTGAGTGTGTTTAATACATCTATGGAGGCTGACCTTTTGAGTAATCCAAGTGAGATCGTTGCCCCCAAACTCATGAAGAAAATGCCAGATTTATATTTCACACGGGTTACTAAAAATGCAGAATCCACATTTCTCTTATCTCCTCGACAGATGGCCTTATGGAAATCTCAAATGGAGGATCACACTTCGGACTGGCTTAGGGCGGTTCCTATTTCCGGGTTGGGACAAACTATGAACGGCAAGACTTACCGTTGTGTTTTGTGTTATCGGTTAGCTATCCTCTTATTTTCTGTTTCTAAGCCTTGTTCAGCTTGCTCAAGGGTTTTTTTAGGATATTTATGGAGACCATGTTGTATCGTGTGCTGGTATTATTGATATTAAGCATCGTCATAATGTTGTGCGCGATACCCTTGTCGACATCTGTTTTCGTTCGGGGATTTCAGCTGGTAAGGAAGTTGATATCGGGCTGGATGGGGTGTGACAACCCATTACGTCTAGTAGATATGTTACTTTACTCATGGGATGGAGGTTTTGATGTATGTATGGATCTGACTGGATCTTCGCCTTTGACACAAACTAGGATGGCAGATTTCATGCCTGGTTGTGCGGTGATTGATGCTGCACAACGTAAACGTGTTAAGTATATGGCTAAGCGTGTGACTATTGGATATGGGTTTCTTCCCTTTTCTTTCTATTCCTTCGGGGAATTGGAGGAGGACACGATTACCTTGCTGAAGCAGATCCAGAAGTTCTCCATGATCCAGGACATTAGGGCATGTGATATTGTTCATATATTTAATAGGATCAGTTTCGCTATTGCTAAAGGAGTGA
Source organism: Tanacetum coccineum (assembly GCA_026074375.1). NCBI lineage: Eukaryota > Viridiplantae > Streptophyta > Magnoliopsida > Asterales > Asteraceae > Tanacetum > Tanacetum coccineum. Next base: position 12,326 of record BQNB010099569.1, on the reverse strand, counting down.
GTGCCCAGATAGTATATCGGCTTCCCTCTAATTTGTTTCTTGAGTTTCTTAATAAAGCGATTTGATAGTAATAATAAAATAATAATTATTATAATAATAATGTTTAAAAAATAGTGAGATCGTTGCCCCCAAACTTATGAAAAAAATGGCAGATATATATTTCATACGGGTTACCAAAAAATGCAGAATCCACATTTCCTTGTCTCCTCGACAAATGGCCTTATGAAAATCTCAAAGGGAGGATCATACCTCTGATTGGCTTAGGACGGTTCTTATTTATGGGTTGGGACAAACTATGAACAGTAAGACTTACCATTGCGTTTTGTGTTATCGGTTAGGTATATCCTTATTTTCTATTTCGAAGCCTTGTTCAACTTGCTCAAAGGTTTTTGCTGGGGATATTTATGGAGACAATGTTGTATTGTGTGCTAATATTATTGGTATTAAGCATCGTCATAATGTTGTGTGTGATACCCTTGTCGACATCTGTTATCGTTCGGGGATTTTAGCTGGTAAGAAAGTTGATATCGGGCTAGATGGGGGGTGTGACAAACCATTACGTCCAACAGATATGTTACTTTACTCGTGGGATGGAGGTATTGATGTGTGTGTGTGGATCTGACTGGATCTTCGCCTTTGACGCAAACCGGGATGGCAGATTTCGTGCCCGTTCGTGCGGTGATTGATGATGCACAACGTAAACGTGCTAAGTATATGGCTAAGTGCGCGGCTATTGGATATGGGTTTCTTCCCTTTTCTTTCTCTTCTTTGGAGGAATTAGAGGATGATGCGGTTACCTTGATGAAGCGGATCCGGAAGTTCTCCATGACTCAAAAATTGGGGCACGTGCTGCTGTCCATATATCTAATAGGATCAGTTTCACTATTGCTAAAGGAATGAAGCGCAGATAGTATCTCGGTTGCCCTAAAATTTGTTGTAAATCTATTGAGTTTCTTAATAAAGTGATTTATAATAAAAAAACAAATAATAATAATAAGTGATGTTATAATAATAATAATAATTATTATTATTATTATTATTATATTATTATTATTATAACATTACTTTATTAGAAGAAATAGGATATTTACAAAAAGTTAGTGGGGAGCCGAGATACTAGTTGAGCCCCCATTCCTTTAGCTATAGCAAAGCTAATCCTATTATTATTATTAGGGTTACTTTTGCTATAGCTAGAGGAGTGGGGGCTCAGATAGTATCTTGGCTCCCTACTAATTTGTTGCGGTTGTCGTAAGGGACTTCTACAAGAAGTTTTACAACTCTCTAGGCAGTGTACCTAACCATTGTAGTGTAGTATAGGCATGACTCGGGGGTTGTTATCATTCTCTAGGGGAATATGTTGGAAAGGCTTGATCACGGTCTATAAAATTCTAAGGGTTGAGAGAAGATTTTTTTGTATTTTTATGTTTATAGGAAAGCAGGTAAATCATATATTTGAGAGGTTGGTTGGTTTTAGCTATTAAACTAAATAATAAACTAAGCTACTGGTGATAACAATATAATAAAAGATTGTGTTATTTAATCATGTATTGCTATCTAGATTGTTTCTCCTAGTGTTGTTGCTTTGTCACACTTGTGATGATCTATGTAATTATTTCCTAAGTCATGAACAAATTACACGAACCCGCCGTCTATTTAATATTCCGTTAAGGCAACGCACAAGTAAGGTAGTATGAAGACTATTACAAGGCCCCTAAGAGTATATTAAATGCATTTGAAAAATATTAAGAATGGATCAACCATATAAGGGGCAAGGTAGTATGAAGACTGTTACCCTATGGTATCCTTTCTACACAATCATGTTTTCCTAGACATATCAACAGCGATACAGACAAAAACGGATTTTTTTTTTTTTTTTTTTTTTTTTTTTTTTTCTAAGAACCTAACATAGCATATTTCATCACAAGAAGCAACACCACTAAGATCTACATTTTAGGTTTCATACAATCATAAATAAACACAACAGAAGGTTTAGACCAACAGTTATATTTAAAGCAAGAACAGATAAGAATCACACAATAAGACATATTGAATGATTAAGATAATCTTACTTGATTAAAACATGAATTGATGGAAGTACAATAGGGTTTTGAGGCCCTAAAATTGTCCCTAACAGCTGCTAAACGAACTAGGGTTCGTCCCTTTCTTTTACTCTAAAGTTACACACTTAAAACCCTAAAAACGGATTTGTATTTATAGAAAAATTGTTGTGACGGCGTCACGTGTTAATCGTGACGCCGTCATGAATAGAATATACTAGATAATGGGTTGGGTCGTACAATCTGACGCCGTTTGGAGATCTTGTGATGCCGTCTTGAGATGGGTTGTGACGGCGTCACGTGTAATCTGTGACGCCGTCTCCAGCTTCTGAGTAGAAATTCTTGAGAGATGTTGGTGTAGGTTCGTAGCCTTGTCCGTTTCTTCTCCAAATGAGCCTAAGTCACGTGTATTTCCTCCAAATTCTTTTCAAATACTAAATATCTGAAAAGGAACGATTAAGTACCTATTTTGAGCATAAATGCACGATTCAAGGGGTTAAACGACCCTGAAAAAGTATATAAAATGACACCTCATCAAATACTCCTACACTTAGGATTTGCTTGTCTTCAAGCAAATGGGCTTTTCTACCTAAACAATAGCAATATGAGGGTCATTTTACCTACTCTTTAAAAGTATTTTACAACACAACCTTCTAGGCCTCATAATTAAAAGCACGAAAATACTAGCACCTCACATAAGTGTTTGAGATTCTCTTTTTCACTCGGATGTATAACAAATTATAACATTTGGGAGAAACGGAAAATCAACATTCATTACCTGTCATAGCATATAAATTACCATAGGCTTGGTAAAGGATCAAATCAAACAACCTACTACTAGCGACAAGCATATTCATTACTATCTAAGAGGTCTTTTTTAAGGTTTGGGGTGCGGTGTAGGAAACATATAATGGAAACAAAAATGGACGGATACATTGGGAGGCTTTGGTTGAATTTAGATTGGAAAAGGTTAGCACAATAATTTACCCGAAACCGTTGGTTTGGTTGCTAAGCCAAGACTCAGACAAAGATATACAAACTCTACACAACTCTACATCAATCTCTTTCTTTTTCTTTTCTATTTTTTTTTAATAACATAATACATCATAACATGGGGTTTATAACACATACCCCTACACTTGAGCTTTCACATGCTTGATATTTACAATCTAACTAATTATCCGATTTGAGGTAGATCAAAAAACATGGATATACAACTGAACAAAAGATATGGGTAAATATGGGGGTATTGACTTAACTTTTCTTCCCCATTCTTCTGCGAAATAAATACTATCATGAATCCCAATCGTCCCAAAACAGTATTTACAAGGATAAGGACTTAGCAACCGTGTACTCAATAATTAACTTGGGTTAAAACAATAATATACTAAAAGCGAGTACATACAAGGTAGGCTAAGGCGATTTGGGTGTAACGATTGGTGTAAGGGTGAACAATGTTCTTCATTAATAGTCCAGATTAACCAGAAAATTACGAGAACCGTGAAGAATGATAGGCTCGAAGGGTTGTACTAGGGTTATCCTGCACTAAAGGTGACTGCATGGCAAGGGTGTGGTATAGTTATATGATCGGTGTGACCATCATAACAATTACAGGTTTAAAACATGGGTTAATCCTAATGCCTCTTATCAAGCAAATCCTAACACAAGAACAAGTTCCAGAATTTAATATGCTACCGGTACACTCTCATAATCCTAAAGTAACCAATACTAATGTTCCAGAAAAGGCGACAAAACCACTCATACATATCCGTAACGACGGAATAGACACACATGATTGTTCACTCCTTAACTCGAACAAGCTAAAGGTATAACATCTAAGGGCGAACCTCACATTTTGAGGGGTAGAATTTGAGGGCTTTTGTGCTAGTAATATAAATTCCTATCCATGAGACGCTCTTTGGTTTTCGTCGGTATGTGTCATAAAAAAAATCTGGGTCAAAATCACCTCTTATGCTATGTTTCGATATATTACCCATTATTTTAAGGACAAAGCAAATGGCAAATGAAAGAATAGTTTCTAAGGCTTATTTCCCCCCCCCCCTACACTTAAGTTGAACATTATCCCCAATGTTCTATAAAAGTACTCGTAAAAACGAATTAAAGGGAAAAGAAAACAAGGAAAAGAAACTAGTATTCCCCTGGTTTGCTCAATAATGGAGAAGAAACATACGATAACTGGTTAAATCGTCATCCAAGAATCATCCAATGAAACTTTCTAAGAATTTCCAAGCATCTTTTCATCAAATATAAACTGTAATCAAAGACAAAGACAACTATACCAAGCATAAAATGTGCGATATACAAATATACAATATGAATTTAGGGTTTAACTCGATAAAGCAGTAAAGATAGGATAAGAGAATTGTCAAACTTATTGGTTTTGCATGTTTATAACAGAAGATTACATATTTCAAATGTTATGCAAGTTTTATTTTCAAAATTAATTAAAAACTTTAAGTTTTCTAGACCTGGGCGTTTGACGCCGTCAGGAGAATCCTGACCCCGTCACAGGTGTCGTGGTGACGGTGTCGCGTGTAAATCGTGACGCCGTCTCTAGGTTCTGTGAAAACGAAATTTTTGTTTTTGATTAAAAATTTCCTGCACTTGATTCCATAAGTTAATTCCTATACAAATAGCTGCATAAAACCTGAGATTTGACAATTTTAATCATATGACTCAAAACTGACGCGAATTAATCTAAACAAATTATTTAACATGCTTGAATTTGGCTCAAAAGCCGGATAGATTCCCCTACACTTATTAGTTGCAAAATACCTTTGATTGAAATTAAGACGAGGTTAAAAACAATACAAAGCATGATTACAAGATAGAGTTCGAACATGATAGAATAAAATGAAAAGAATAAAACACATGACACTCCTAATTGCGGAAAAAGTAAATATTGGGTTGCCTCCCAAGAAGCGCTTTTCTTTATTTACGAGTCTTGTGGCTAGACTCGAAGTCACACGTCTTTACGTGACTTCTCGGATGCTCACGTGTCCACGAACGGGCCATTCTTTCATACTTTCATCCACTTGGTATTCGGGACTGATCCGCTCCAAACCACACACACAAACAAGTATGTGTAATTAGGAGGCGAACTCAATTATAGTATAGTAGTATACGTATTCCAAAAGATTTGAGAAGTTTGCTTTTGACCAAAGCAATCCCTAAAAATCTATCCGGGGTCGTTTTCCCGTCGAACGAAGCGTGTGAATTGAGACATTTCTGTAACGACGTGATTGCGCGATTTGAATGGATTATAAAAATTTGAATTGGTTTCTATAACCTTTAAAAAAAACTCAATAAAACAAGTAAAGCACGTAAACATATAAGCAATAAAATAAAACACGAAAACCATAACGGGTATTTAATAAAAACGCAACTATTTAAACCAATACAAGTTCAAATTTAAGCCCTACAAATGCAAATTTATTTTTCTAAAATCCTAAATGACAAAAGAAAATTTTCAGAAAAAGAATTATATTTTTTTAATTTTTATTTTATTTATTATGAATTAAAAACATAATTAACCTAAATTAATTATTAAAAATAGTAAACCATTTACTAAAAATCTGAAATAATTAGGAAAATTGCTTAATATTATGAAAAACCTAAGAAAAATAAAAACTAGGAAAAAGGCTGAATTAATAAGCTGATAATAAGCAAATACGACTTAATAAGCTAGAGCTAAAAGACACCTTATATATTAAATATGTTGGGATTTTAATGAAAAAGTCCCAAGGGTAGATGGTGTTTGTGTGTTGTGTTGAGGCTTTGGTATGTAAAGGGGGAGGTCACGGGTTCAACCCCTGTGACCTCTTCTTTTTATGAAACTTTTTATTTTTTTGATTTTTTTTTAAAAAGCTTAACAACATGTAAATAAGCAAATTTACTAAAGGGACCTTTTATTTAAAAATAAGCTCAGGAAAAGCAAATTAAATTGGCAGTTTAGCTTAAAAGCCTATTAAGACTAACCTAAAATATGTTGGTTCTTTAAGACACAAAAAAGCTACAAGCAATGCAAATAAGCTAAAAACACCCTTATCCCTAAACCTAATAAGCATAAAGGAACCAAATAAGCACACCTAATAAGTTCAAAAGAAGCTCAGCAGTACTAAATTTGAGTTAGTACTGCTAACTTAAATTTAAGCCTGATAGCTTATCAAAACTAGTTAAGTACAAGAAAATTTCAAATAAGCTGAACACAAGCCTAACTCTAGACCTAATAAGCTAAAGTGACAAAGATTTGACTAAAAGATTGGGCTTAAAAGCTCTAAAAAGCTGAAAGGACAAAGGGCTTAAACTAGCAGTTTTTAAATGAAAATTTGCTTTCTTTAAGCTAAAACTAAGAACAAATAAGCACTTGTAAAAGTGTGTAGACCAAAAACAGATGGAGATTGGCTTCCAAATAACTCATAAAAACAAGTTTTAAGAAATTTGGATGAGTAATAAGCTAGAAAAAACAGACTTTAAAACTGACAGACTAAACTTATTTTTGGCTTTTTGAATTTGAAAGACAAAATAAGAAAATGCAGACCTAGTTTTAAGCTAGCTAATGAAGTTTAAAACTGAAAATAAGCTAAAACAAATTAAGATTAATGTCCAAAGAGCTTATTATCTAAAAATCAAACCTCAAAACTTACTACAGCTTATTTAAATCTACTAATGAAAAATGACTTTTTAAAAACTTTGAAAATGAACTTGAAATCTTGGACAGTATTTGACATAGACTTAAATTGGCAAAAGCACACTTAATCAACATGTATTCTACTGCATTATAAGATTCTAACAAGCATCAAACAACACCTAATCAAAATCTTAACCTAATAAGCTAGATTCATAGACAAAATTACTACAGTTTTAAGCCATGGTTACTCAAGACCTTAAACTTGATTTCTAGATTCTAAAAACTTGAAACAACCGATTATAGGACTAATTCTAAGCTAGTTAGAACTGACTTAAGACCCAAAAGCAATTTTTATCCTATTTTGACCCAATTTGACCTTTATGCCAAACACTCCTTTAAAATCTCAAAGTGCATTTTTACACTATGAAAAGGTGAAATAAGCTCAAACAGATGTAGCATTAGGCAAATAAAGATCAATTAAGCAAATTCCAACAGAAATTAAGCACAATTAAGCATAGTAATAAGCTGAACCTAATAAGCTATTTTAACCAAACAAAGAAAGATTTGTATGCTATGAATTGAAAAACTAAACTAAGCTATATCTAAGACAAGTAAGCACATAAATGACATAATAAGCATAGATAAACAGTTATAAGCTAAAATAAGCAGTAAAAATTATAAGTTAAAATAAGCAGTAAAAAGAAATTAAGCTATTTAATAATAAGCAATAACAAGCTAAATTGACAAAAATTAAGCTATAAGGGACAAAATGGAACTTACTTGATCCCTTGCTCTAAACAGGGATTAAAGGTGCTCAAATGAGCTTAATCTACAAGCTCAGCTTATAAATAAGTTGTACACAACCCATAAGCCCTTCCCGGATTGGCTTATCATCCATATTAGCTCAAAAACAAACACCTTCACCAATTTCTTTTAGTAACTGAATAACCAAATTCAAATAAGCTCAGGTAAGCTTATTTGAGCTAAAGAGCTTAAATAGGAACAATGCAGCTTATTAGAGAGCTTATTGAGCTTATTTAACCATAATTCAAAATTTTGCATAAATGAAAAGATTAATTCAAAACAGATTTAATCCAAAGAAAACTTTTATTGATAATCATAAAATCATTACAATACTGTGAAAAAGAAAGATTACAAATAAGCACTAAAATAAGCTACTAAATTAAGCTACTCCTACTCTAGATGCCTCAAGATGTGTGAGCTTTTCTTCTATTTATAGTGATGTGAGGAATGTTCTAGCCTTCAGGACGCTCCTCTCTCATTCAATCTTTGCCTTAGATCATTAACTGCCTTCAAATCACATCATCTTGACCCTTGATTGCGTGCCACGTCCTAATAGCCAATCATAGGCTCTGGGATTGCCAGCGTGGACAAGGTACATGTCAGAGCTTGTCAGGGACTTCTAGAAGTAAGGGACGTGAGTGTGGAGTGGAGTGATTTTAACCCTGGTTAATTTTCGTTGTGTAAAAATGAGGAGGGAAATAGAAGAAGATATACAGTAATATTGCCTTGTTTGACCCGTGTGTTTAATTTCTTTGGGCTGGAAATATTAAAACTTGATATTGGGCCATGGTTTTGTGGTTTTGGGCTGGAAATGGGTTAAGGGATTAAGGGTTTTGGATTTTGGCCTTTTAATTTAAATTGGACTTTAAGGTTTAGCATATTAGGCTTGTAGGCTGACCCGGCCCACTAAGTGGGCCCGGTTTGGTCCGCAGAATACGGCTACGCCTTCGGCTTCGGCTTTTTACACTCTTCTCATTCTCGTGCTCGGCTTTATCCGTTTTTGCTTTGTTTTTGTCCTTTTTAATGAATATCTGCACCTGCAAGACACAAATCACAAAACAAACATATACAATGCATTTTTATCCGTTTTTGGTCATTTTTGATCTTTTTAGCTTGTTTAATTAGGTAAAAGGTATGTGTAAATAAACACATACCAAGGACCTATGTTTAAGCAGTTCTTGTACATAAATTTGTGCTTTTCATGAGGATGCCTAAGTCCGTTCATTAAATCGTTTTGGCTAAGTTCTAACAGTGGTGGGACCTTACTCCAATTAAAGTTCTTGAGCCTAGGTATTGTACGTGGTATCCTATATGTGTATGTGTCGAAGATTTTAGGACGTCGTATTTGAGCTTAGTGATTTTTCTAAAGGGTCTGCCCATCAAGACTTCAGCCATGTTGCTCATGATAAATTCTCTTATGTCTTTTAACACGACAAAATTTGTGATATAGGTGAAACTCCCAACAAACACGTAAACATCCTTAACAACGGCAACTAGGTTCTTTCCCGTCCCCTCCAATCCATTTACCATTATTGTATTGTAGGCTTTACGCGAGATAATATTCATTGGTAAAAAAAGGTCGAGATAGGCAGTAAACTTCCTAAAGCCTATCATGCATTTGAATGCTAAGTCGTCCCCATCTAAACTATTAATTATTCTTTCTCGACGTAGTGTCCCCGCGTTTTCGTACTCAATTAGCTCATTCAGAACTTCATCCTCATCTGAGTCATTGTCTGAATGGGGAAAGGGAGAAACAAGGGTCGTATCTCCCGTTTCATCATCAGACTCGAGGTTATTCATATTGGTCTCATTGGGTTGATTGGTGAAGTTGTTAAGAAATTGTTCAATACTCTCTAGGCAAGAGTCAACAAAGGCCGAAATCGCATGTAGCTCATGGAGCTCTTGGTCAATTCGTACGTGCAGCGCAGCTGGTAGGACAAGACGATTATTGGTAGGTAGTGGATTTACGTTCTCCATGATGAAGAGTGGACTAGTTAATGAAAATTACGAACAAACACATAAAGAAAAGATAAACTACGAGAAAGCTAATATGCGAAAATTAAATTCTTACTTGAAAGGATTCAAGCAAGTAGAACTAAGCTAAACTATGATCAAAACCTAACTATTCCCCGGCAGCGGCGCCAAAAACTTATTGTAGTTGTCGTAAAGGACTTCTACAAGAAGTTTTATAACTTTCTAGGCAGTGTACCTAAGTCGTGTAGGTAGTAACGCCAAACTCGATGAGTTTGATTAATCGCTATCATAGGGGAATAGATTGGGAAGGCTTGATCATGATCTAACAGAATTCAAAGGGTTGAGAGAAGATTCTTTTTGTATTTTTATGTTCATAGGAAAGCAGGTAAATCATATATTTGAGAGGTTGGTTGGTTTTAGCTATTAAACTAAATAATAAGCTAAGCTACTGGTGATAACAATATAATAAAAGATTGTGTTATTTAATCATGTATTACTATCTAGATTGTTTCTCCTAGTGTTGTTGCTTTGTCACACTTGTGATAATCTATGTAATTATTTCCTAAGTCATGAACGAATTACACTAACCCGCCGTCTATTTAATATTCCGTTAAGGCAACGCACAAGTAAGGTAGTATGAAGACTATTACAAGGCCCCTAAGAGTATATTAAATGCATTTGAAATATATTAAGAGTGGATCAACCATATAAGGGGCAAGGTAGTATGAAGACTGTTACCCGATGGCATCCTTTCTACACAATCATGTTTTCCTAGACATATCAACAGCGATACAGACAAAAGCTGGTTTTCTAAGACCTAACATGCATATTCATCACAAGAAGCAACACCACTAAGATCTACATCCTAGGTTTCATACAATCATAAATAAACACAATAGAAGGTTTAGCCAAGCATGTTATAAGTAAAGCAAGAACAATAATGAATCAAACAACACATAAACATATTGAATTATTAAGATAATCTTACTTGATTAAAACATGAATTGAAGGAAGCACAATATGGTTTTGAGGCCCTAAAATCGTCCCTAACAGCTGCTAAACGAACTAGGGTTCGTCCCTTTCTTTTACTCTAAAGTTACACACTAAAACCATAAAAACGGATTTGTATTTATAGGAAAATCGCTACGACGGCGTCGCGTGTTAATTGTGACGCCTTCATAAATAGAATATTCTAGATAATGGGATGGGTCGTACAATCTGACGCCGTCTGGAGATCTTGTGACGCCGTCTTGAGATAGGTTGTGACGGCGTCACGTGTAATCTGTGACGCCGTCTCCAGCTTCTAAGTAGAAATTCTTGAGAGATGTTGGTGTAGGTTCGTAGTCTTGTCCGTTTCTTCTCCAAATGAGCCCAAGTCACATGTATTTCCTCCAAATGCTAAATACCTGAAAAGAAACAATTAAGTATCTATTTTTGGCATAAATGCACGATTCGAGAGGTTAAACGACCCCGAAAAGTATATATAATGACACATCATCATAATTTTTTGTAGATATTCTGAATTTCTAATAAAGTGAAGTTTATAAAAATTATGATAATGATAATAATAATAACAAGCATAGTTGCCCGCGCGTTGCTGCGGGGCGGTGTTTCTTTTATCATAGATGTGGGTGTTTTTTAAGCATGATTGTCCGTCCGTTGATGCGGGGCGTTAATTTTTTTTTGTGCTGCTTTATTTTTCCGGTCTCATGTTTAATAGTTTTTTTTATATGGGCTTATGTGTTGGGCGTCATGTTGTGGGTATTTTTTGATCTGAATAAATCTATATATTTTTTTCCTATTTTGTGCGGAGCAATTTTTTTATATTTTTTATTTTATGCGGGTTTATTTTTTCGGTCTCATGTTTAATAGTTTTTTTTATATGAGCTTATGTGTTGGGCCTCATGGCGCGAATAATTTTTTATCTGAATAAATCAATAATTTTGTATAAAAATTTTCTATTTTGTGCCGAGCAAATTTTTTTTTTTTTTAAGTTGCCTACTTAAAAAAAAGTCAAATGGGCCGGCCCAAAGTGAGAGCCCAACGGGCTGGTTACTGTAGCTACTGTAGCAAGCATGGTCAAAACGACGTAGTTTTAATCCAAATATACATTTGAAAAGTTCCCGCGCGTTGCTGCGGGCGTTAATTTTTTGCGTGTTGTTGTGGGGCATTAATTTTTTTTATTTTTTTTCCGGGTTTATTTTTTCGGTCTCATGTTTAATAGTTTGTTTTGTTCTTATATTAAATGACAGTCACGCGTATTTTTTTTTTTGGCCCAGACCGATAGAAAGTCGTAAATAGTTAAAAATGAGAGTACGTCCCGTAAATTTTTTTTTTCTTATTTTTGGCCAAAGAAGGGGAGGGGGATTATAATTTTTTTTATTTTTTTTTGGCCGATGAACAGTAACCGAGCCCAGTTTTTTTCCCTGGTTTATTTTTTCGGTCTCATGTTTAATAGTTTGTTTTGTTCTTATATTAAATGACAGTCACGCGTATTTTTTATTTTTTATTTTTGCCCAGGCAGATAGAAAGCCGTAAATAGTTAAAAATGAAAGTACGTCCCGTAAATTATTTTTCTTATTTTTGGCCAAAGAAGCGGAGGGGGATTATATATTTTTTTTTGGGCCGATGAACAGTAACCGAGCCCAATGGGCCGGTACTGTTCATTTTACTGTAGCAATGAGGCCAAAACGACGTAGTATAACTTTTGAAATGTGTATTACTATAATAATAATAATAATAATAATATGAACACCCGATGACAATAGCGAGAGTTATTAGCCATCAAAAACAAACAAAAATTTGTTTGCAAGAACGTCTAAAGATCTTTAGGCAAAGGG
>BQNB010099568.1:11394-24895 GCA_026074375.1 Tanacetum coccineum | reverse complement strand
TAAAAAGAAACAAATATTGTAGCAGCTATTAAAAAAAAGGATATGTTTCCTGAAATACCCAATAATCATAAGGTTCAACAACAACAACATACCCAATCCCACTGGGGCGGGGTATGGGGGAGATAGAATGTAGACAGATCCTACCCCAAGACAAACCCACCCGAAAGTAGGGAGACCGCTACTAGGAAGACCTCCGGCAAGTGTAAGTGTGCGGGTGGGAGTGGTCAGAAATATGTGAAAGTAAGCAAAAACAGCATGGATAAAGAATGTAAAAGACACGAGACGAAAGGTAATAGGGAAAAAAAATCATGAAAAGAAGGAAGTGAGGAGAAAAGGACAAAAACATATAAACAGTAAATAGAATAGAGACAAGGGGGCAAGAGCATAATTAAACAAGCATAAAAGCATAAAATTATGTAGGTAGTATTATTTCTTTTAAGGAGTCCATGTAAATCAGTAGCAGCAGAAACATAATTCAATTTTATGAATGGGTATTTCAAATATAACATAATTAACCAAAATCAAACATACTAATTGATAAGCAGAAACAACTACTAGACATTCACATCAAATATAATAGCTTAAACTAGTAATTCAGCACATCCACAAGCAAAGAAAAGATGTTAATTAATCCAAATAACTTCAATCCACAAAACATTATATCAATCTTACGGAATATGAATCGAATGATCTTGCTTGTATTGGGTTGGGTGCAAATTGAAGATGGGTTTCTCTTTAATTAATTAATTAATAAAATACTACTAGTAGTAGCCAACAAGAGGGAGAGGGAGTGAAGTGAAAGAAAGAAAGAAAGTGAGTCAGTCAGTCGAAAAGAGCATAGCTGTCATACAAATGAAAATGAAGCATAGCAGCTGTTTATTACTCTTTTTTTATTTTTGAAAACGATCCCCACTCATATCTACTCCCTTTTTAAAATATACGAATATGAGAGGCAATGTTCAAAATGGGTGAAAAAAAATTCATAATTCGTGGGTATCAACACGTAAATGGGTGGGAAATCCCATTATTTCTTTACCCGCGGGTGGGTCGTGGGTGAAAACTTGTACACATCAGTGGGTGGTGGGTGAGTGACGAGTAATGCATACCCATCACGGGTGTACCCATTTAAGATGCTTACGGGTTTACCCGTCAAAATACCTATGGCTGTACTCCTTTGTTAAAGTAAAATTTATTATACTACTTAAATATTTATGAGGTTGTTGGTATATATTTAATAACTATTTAAATTTTTAGAAAACATAATAAACAGTTTCTTTGAGTTCCAATACTAAAATATAAATATGAAAGATCAAACTTTCAAAGATATATACATGATACATCTCAATACATGTATGTGATTTGATGTAACGCTTTTTAATTTTTTAGTTTAAGACATGTCATTAAGTATGTTGTGAACTTGGTACTTAGAAAATTGATACATATTATCGACTTTCAAAGTTATTTTACATATCATGGTTTTGTAATTTTGTTGCATTTCAGTAACCCATGGGTTTACCCACGGGCATGGGTATGGGTAAAAAGTTATACCCATTGGTGGGTGACGGGTGGGTGGAGGGTGAGAAAAAAAATCATGAGTGCAGGTGACGGATTTGATGTACCCATGCCCATTACCCACGGGTGTCATCCCTATGTTCAAGTTTGTGTGAGTGCATATCTAGAATAAAATACCATAAAAGTCTTACAATGATGGTCTACTTGTTTTCTCCCCCTCACAATAACCTCAATATTACCTCTCTTGTTCATTTTGAACATGAGAGGATCTTTATCCTTAAAATATAATAACCTAGCCTAAAATCCTAATCATGTTATTTTCATCTCTTTATCAGATCGTATTTGGAGGTCAGCGAGGTGTGCAATCGCACATGGCCTTCAAATTTTAAGGGCCTAAAAATATATATCCTTTAATATATTTTGAGCCTCAAAATTCAATTCAAACATCAAAATGTTAACGATATATGAAATGGTATCCTAAAATTTTGTTAAACGCTATTTCAAGTCGGTGAGAGTCACAAATTAACTCATAAAACAATAAACAGAAATCTTCACAATATGTTTTTATCGTCATGTTTACTTATTATACAAATTTCTGCACATGGCGTTGCTCTTTATACATTTACATTTTTAACACCACCAAACAAGCACACATTCAAGAGAAATCAAAACAATGGTTGGGTTCATGTGTCTTGAAGAACTTACAGTGGCCGCCAACTCTGTGATGCTACCAGATCATATGTTTGTGTATATTGATAGGTCAGTTGTTGAGGATGTGAAGCTGACAAAGTAGTAGAAGAAGATTTTTTTGACCTCACAGAGGTTTGCAATGAGAGGGCAGCTTTCATTAAGGAGCTCGAAAGGCTAAAGTGTTCAGTCGCCGCCATGTAGAGTGCTGCTTTCTATAATGATATTCAAAGGCGAGACGTAGAGAAGGTCGCGCGCATGTTGATAATGGTTAAGGAAACACAACTCCAGACATGTAAGAAGGTGGCGTTTCTTAGCAAGATGAGGTTCTTAAATGGTTTAGGGTTTGGTGGCGGAGAAAGTGGTTTTTGGGTTTTCTGGGTGGGTTTTTAGTTTTGGTTAGTTTGGTTTTTTGTTGAATCTATTGTATAGGATGGTTGCATGTTTATATATTAGTTGGTTTCTTAATGAATGGTATATTGATTTATTCAATTTTGGTGTTAATTTTTTCATGGATTTTCATGTATTTTTTGAGGCTTTTGAAGTGGCTTAGACTGTCAAACTTACCGCGTGTTTTTCCTGTAATAATTTCATAGTCAGCGTCCCTGAAACCCATTTATGAGTTTCACTTAAAAGTCAAGTGACGAGGTTATATGGCCATAGTTTTTGAAACGACTATGTGCAAATAAACAAACAGTCCTTTACTGATAAACCGGGGGGCCTTTTTTTTTTTTTTTTTTTTTCTTTTTTTCATTTTTGTTTTTTTTTTTCCACATTAACTTAATGGAAATGTCGAAAGGGGTCATTATCGGTGTATGCTAAACAAAAACATGAAAGCGAAAATTAAGAATCGGACCTTAAGCGTTGTATGGTGGCCTATCTGATGACAGATTATCGCATACTATGTCAGCTAATGTTTAACGTGCTCAGAAAGTGAAAGCCGAGTACCAGAACCATCCGGTTTATTGGTTCAACCTATAAATAACCCAATGGAAATGGGAACGAATAATAATGGACTATATTACAAAGCTACCTAAGACGTCAAGAGGTTATGACACTATTTGGCTTATTGTTGACCGTCTTACAAAGTCCGCACATTTCCTACCAATCAAAGAGAATGATAAGAGGGAGAAGTGACATGAACTTTACATGAAGAAAGTAGTCTCAAGACATGGAGTGCCAGTTTCGATTATCTGAGACAGAGATAGTCAATTTACATCTAGATTTTGGCAGTCGCTCTAGAGAGTTGTGGGTACTCGTCTGGATATGAGCACTACATATCATCCACAAACTGACGGCCAATGTGAAAGAACTATTCAAACGTTGGAAGACATATTACGCGCCTGTGTGATTGATTTTGGAAATGGTTGGGATAATCATTTGCCACTAGTTGAATTTTCTTACAAGAACATTTACCATACCAGCTTTAAGGCTGCACCGTTTGAGGCACTTTACGAACAAAAGTGTCGATCACTTGTCTGCTAGACTGGGGTTGGTGATAGCCAACTCGCTGGTCCAGAGATCATTCATCAACCACCGAGAAGATCATTTCGATACGAAGCAGAATGCAGGCCGCTCGTGATCGTCAGAAGAGTTACGATGATGTGAGGCGTAAACCTCTAGAATTTCAGGTTTGGGATAAGGTTATGTTGAAAGTCTCGCCATGGAAGGGCATGATACATTTTGGAAAGGGAGTTGATATGCACACCACACAAAGTGATGTGCACACCATAAAATCACATGTGTAATGCATATGGTACAACACCACATATGCATTTTTGTGGTGTACACATCACTTTGTGTGGTGTGCATATCACCTCCCTTTTGGAAAACAAGAAAAGTTAAACTCGAGGTATATCGGACCATTTAAAGTTTTAGCTAAGTTTGGCCCTGTAGCTTACCGACTCGAGCTTCCACAAAAACTGAGTGGCGTTTACAACACGTTCCAAGATTCTAATATGAAGAAATGCTTATCATATGACTTCTAAATACTTCTGCTTAGAACTCGATTTTAAAGAAAAGAAGAGTGTACGCTTTAGTGTGCTTTATCTTCAAAAGAAGAGAAATCTTCTCGTTTACGACGATTCTCATCAACAATTTTTTATATTTTCCCATACTCGTTCAGTCAACAAGTGGATCAACGTACATTAGCTTGTATTTTAATTCACTTATTCAATCAAAAATGACAACAACATATACAATTTTTGAAGGGGATAATAATGAATAAAAAGTAATTAATGCGATTTAACTCGGATAAGATCGTTTGAATATAAGTGCGTTCCCGTCCTCGCATGTGCAAAACTCTTTCAAAATATGATGCACATGTGTATGGGGAGCTTTTTGGTGAAACTAAAAAAACTCTCAATGTGTATCAAATGATTTCTCAAACACGATGATTGATTTTTAAAATGGTTACAATGGCTTCTGAACAATTCAGTTCAGGACCCGCGCTTCAACTATTGACTCCTTGATACATCAGTTCAGGACTCGTGCAAAATCCTTCTTCTTCAACACCAAATGTTCCACCTTCCAAGAAAGACTGGGATATCTTGTTTCAACCCTTGTTTGATGAATACTTTCAGCCTCCATCAAGTGTTGTATCTCGTGCTTCCCGCTGCTGATCCATTACCTGCTGATACAACCGGTACACCTTCATCAAACATAATTGATCAAGATGCACCATCTGTTAGTACTTCACAAACAACTCAGGAAATTCAAGCTCCAGTCATTCATCTAGGTGTTGAAGAACAAATTCAAGGAATTCAAAATGTACACTTTAATAATGCACCCTTCGTCCATAATCTTACTCCAGACCCGAGTTCTAAAGAATCATCTTCACAGGGTGTCATTCCATTAGATTTGCATCAGCTCAACCAATCGTTTTATAATCTCAAAAAGTGGACAAAAGATCACCCATTGGACAATGCCATTGGTAATCCTTCTCGGCTGTTTTGACAAGAAGTCAACTATAAACCAATGTCATATGGTGCTACTTTGATGCACATGGACATCCGATACCATTTAATCAAGGAGTGTGTGGAGAATGGTGTGGTTGAGCTCTACTTTGTCAAGACAGAATATCAGTTGGCAGATATCTTCACCAAAGCATTGGTATGGGAAAGATTCGAATTTCTACTCAGCCGGCTTGGAATGAAAAGCATGTCTCCAGAAACATTAAAAAGTCTTGCAGAGTCTGAAGAAGAATAGTGGTGGACACTCTTCCTGTATCCTATGTAAATAAGTAAACTAAGAAAAACCCAAAAAGATTTTCTAGTTTTTATAAAATTTATAAAAGAAAATACCAAAAAAATCAGAAAATCCAAAAATATTGTTTCTATGACATGTCTTCTGGAATCGATAATATTTATGGCTTTAGAAATATCATTAAAATGACACGAAGCTGTAAATAAAGTTCGAGCGGAAGTTTCTAAATGTTTTCAAAACATGTCATGGGCTTGCAATAATTTCAGTCTGCAACCCGAACCTCATCTTAAAGGCAACTATATCGTCAAAAAGATAACTTGACCTCTCAAAGGGAAATTAATTTTCTCAGGCATGATCTAGTTCATGATCATGTAAAGGCTTTTGTATACTTTGCTACACAACCCGTGCTTTCATAATAAAATAAGTGTACGTGTCAGTGCATTTATTTTTTTAAAAAGAGAAATCTTCTATAACCCGAACAATTTTCTCAAAAAATATTGATTTTATAAATCATGTTCGGTTAATCATTTGAAAAAAGTGTTTTAATCCAATCAGAATCAGTTTTCGACATAACACAAACATTTTCAAGAAATTTCGACCACTCGAACAAATTCAATAGATCTTTAAATAGAATACGGGTCTTTGTTTGAGGGGGAGAAAGTGTTCGAATTTTCTTCAACAAGTCACGGAAATTATACGGAAAAAGTTTTAACTTAACGGATAATAATTTGAGGGAGAGTTAATTTATTTTAACTCCAAGGGCTTAAGTTGTCATAAGTTAATAACTTTAGGGGCTTAAATACAATTTCAAGATTAGTGGCTTAGGCTTAAAATATTGCCAACACCTCATAGTTTTAAAGGCTTAGGATTGTTTGGAAATACTCACATAGTTTTAGAAGCCTTGAAGTTGAAGATATGTTTCTGATTCAATTAATGTCTCCCCAACCAGTTAATCACTAAGCTTATTCTTGAAGAAGTAGTAAAATTTGATAAAAGAGGCTCACACAAGTATGATGATTCTTTTAGACAGTCAGTATCCTACAGGAAAAAATGTGTACATCTGAGATTTAGTTGACTTAGGTGCTATCATTTCGGCTACTTAGAGGGTTTAATTGTCTGCATCCGGGACTTAGTTGACTTTGCTGTTACAATTTATATCATCTTTATCCTGAAGAAAGCTCTATATCTACTCAAGAAATGATTGCTGGTTCGGGGGAAGCTAAGAAAGCTTCTAAGATGAGAATGACGAGACTGACTACAGATTGCTGGTTCGGATAGAGTGACAATGTCAGTTGCTCTCGGTATTTTACGTTTCTAATCATGTCTCGTAAATTATCTTGTTATCATGCAGTGTAACTTCATAAATATATAGTGTTCAAGTATAATTTTTCAATAAATTTAATATTTTTCAAAATTATGTACTCAACACTATATCAGACCCTCAATAATTAAGGGGGAGTAATGGAAAATGTTTCGAATAATCATGCTAATTCAGAGATTCATCTTTCCCCCAACAACTTTTTGAAATATATTTTAATCAATTGATATCTAAAATATCAAGAGATTTGCTATTTTTGATAAGGAGAGAAAATGTAATTAAAATATAAGACTAATAAATATGATCTTAGTAACTCAAGTGCGGCTTCCTCCCTTCATGTGCAAAAAGCTTTCGAATATCTATGCACATGTGCAGGGAGAGCAATTTTAAAAATATAAAACTTTCAAGGTACAAATGCTTTGATTTATATCACAAGTACCTTGATTGATTTTCAAATGGTTTTATGGCTAAGATGGAAGTACCAAATGACCGACCAAGTTACGTTTATCAAGGAGGTATAAGGCGGTTAGGGTTAGGTATTGGGTCCATGATCCTGCTAGTACCAGAGGGATCTATACAGGGACACTCCAATAGATAGTCTACTCCTTAGGTATGATATACAAAGTAAAAGTGAGATTGGGAAAAATGTTATCCAAGGCATGAGTTATCACCGGAACAAACCTAATATGGTGATAATAAGGACGCGTTGGTTTAACATTGAAGATGTTGAAGAATTAAAAAGAAATGTAAAGATAAAAGGTGTAAAGAAAAAAGCCCTACATACACTTTAGGTAGAAACCGGGTCAATACATATGATATTAGAATCACATAATTGATTCCTGGTATTAAAGATAGTCATCATGGACCCAGTGATGCAATGCACAACCTTCCCAAGCTACTCAGACTTTTCTCAAAAGAAGTTCGTTTCATTTCTCACGGAGATTAAACACATTTCTATCGACTTTCTCACTCCGAGTTCGTTGGTATTTAAAAGGTGGCAGTCTGCTCGAGCCTCCGATCACTAAAACCAAAACGCACTTATTGAGTCTAGAGCCAAACAGATCAATCTATAAATCTCATTAAGACACGATTCCAAATTATACTCGTTGTTCATACACTGTGAACACAAGTGATATATAAAGATTCCTACGTATCATCCACGTGATCTTGCCAGAACATTCAGAGTGGTGCTCCTTATCATTTCATAGTGACGAATGGAAATCCTTCTATTGTCAACATCAAACAACACTGTGGTAGATGACTTGTGCGATCCTATATGGATCAAACTTGTGTCAACTAGATATTGATTTGGTCCAGTTTATAAATTGACGACTCAATCAGTAAGATAGTAGCTAACCGATTCACTCTTATCACGATGTCTGCTTTAAGATGTTCCGATAATGAGAAAAAGCAAGTACAGTGAATCTGATGCATCCACATTAGAGGATCTAATACTTTAAGCTGGAAATATTGTCAAGGAGATTCTTCTAAAATTGAATTTACCTGATCATACGTCAGTCCTCACGGAACCGAATGTTAACGCTACCTATATTTGACAAACGACAAAGCCATGTCCATCTTTATTTATGCTTATTACTAACCTTTAATTGTAAATTTTAACAAAGGTGGCGGTTCTCCTTTCCAGCTGAGTCGAATTCATAACTATATGCTCATGCTCGATCAACAAATATAAAGACATGATGAAAGCTCAAGTACATGTTACTAAAGTCTTTCGCTACTCTAATACTCAACGTCTTCCTTGGAGTCACAAAGTGTTCAAGTCAAAGCATATCAAGGGAGATCGTTAGACAAGCTTTCAAGATGAAGAAAAGTATGAGCATGTTGGTCCAAAGACACAAGAACACAAGAAGGCATGATCAAGTAATGATAAACAACAAAAGATCTTGAGATGTAAAAGATCAAGTGATAAAGGCTCAATATTACAAGTCTATAAAGCAAGAAAGAATAAGTTCCAAGATCACTACATGAAGTCACAAGATAATTATTACAAAAAAACAAGACTCAAGATCAAGACAAGATACATCAAAGGTCAAGATTCAAGGTTACAAAAAAACAAGACTCAAGATCAAGTCACAAGATCAAGGCATGATGAAAGCTCAAGTACATGTTACTGAAGTCTTCCGCTACTCTAATACTCAACGTTTTCCTTGGAGTCACAAAGTGTTCAAGTCAAATCAAATCAAGGGAGATCATTAGACAACCTTTTAAGACGAAGAAAAGTATGAGCATGTTGGTTCAAAGACATAAGAACACAAGAAGGCATGATCAAGTAATGATAAATGATAAAAGATCTCGAGATGTAAAAGATCAAGTGATAAAGGCTCAAGATTACAAGTCTATAAAGCATGAAGGAACAAGTTCCAAGATCACTACATGAAGTCACAAGATAATTATTACAAAAAACCAAGACTCAAGATCATTACAAGATACATCAAAGGTCAAGATTCAAGGTTACAATGAGAGATCTTTATGATCACCCCTTATGGGGAGATTGTTAGGAATTCAAAGTGTTGATCATTAATGTAGTCTACGAGAGATAATTCAAAGTGTTGATCATTAATGTAGTCTAATAGAGATCTCAACAATCATCCCTTAAGGGGATATTGTTAGGAATTCAGTTTTTAGTAAAGTGATGATCGTTATCGATCTCACGAGTGTTATTTTTGTTGTGTACGCAGTGTACGTTATTTATGTAAGAAAGTATCCCACATCCATTCCAAGAGTAAACATATGTAACATCCTTTACTTATAAAAGGATGCTTAGGGGAAGGGATGTGGGTTGGTGAAATATTTATTCTTAATCTAATATTACATTTTATCTAAGTGTCACCCACCCTCTATTTTTCTCTTTAATCTCACTCTAAAAACTCTTAGATAATTACATGTGTGATTGATATTAGTTATTCTACAACTTGTCATTCCGTTGGAAAAAATCCAAGTTAATGATAAACCGCACTTCATCGAGGAACCGGTGGAAATTATGGACCGGGAAGTCAAACGTTTGAAACAAATCCGTATTCTGGTCGTCAAGGTTCGATAGAATTCCAGGAGAGGTCCTGAATTCACTTGTGAACGTGAAGACCAATTCCGTAGCAAATACCTTCACCTTTTCCCATACACAACACCATCGGATACCACCAACTGAATTTCGGGATGAAATTTATTTAACGGGGAAATACTGTGACAACTCGTATTTTTCAGGTAAACTTTTATTAACCAACTTGAACGTTTTACTTTGAACATGTGAAAACTTGAATTAACGTACAACCGGTTAGGTTATCCCGCGTATAACGAGAAACGCCTTTGAACGCATCCCGCCTCTAGACTAATGTGACAATCTACATTTTCAGGTCATTATACGTCAATAAACTCAAAACTATTTACTTTGAGCCTCTACGTGTTAACTTTTACGTATAATCGTTAAGTTAAATCGCTTTAAACGTAAACCGGCATTAAACAAATATAGGTTTATGTTAAATATGTGCTATATAACTTTTATGAATATAATTTATAAGTCTACACGTTTTATTTTACAAGTTTTACTTAAAACGCTTATGTTTTGCATTTTGACACTTATATGCATGCACAACATACACAATACCCCTAATATATACTTACACTATTTAATTAAATGCACACTTTCAATTAAATTTGAAAATACACTATCCTTATAAAACTTCCCTCCCATTTACTAGTTAAAAGAAGGTATGCAATATTTACATATAATTTAAAAACAAAACAAGAAACTTTATCCTTTTTGTTTCCCATATGCAAACCGTCCCTTTAGGGTCACAAGATACATCATTTTGTTTTCTTTTCCCTTTTTGCTCATACAAGCCCTTGTGACCTTTAAAGTGCATTCAACTCTTGCATTGACTAAACTTTTAACTAGTTATTTCATTCTCCACAAAGTGCACATCTCACTTCTTTCTTCTCATACACAAACGGCAAAACTAAAGGCTAGGGAAGAGCATTTGAAAAGTATTATTAAGGGTTTACAAAAATTCAAACTTGGGTTAAAAATTGCTAGGGTTTGGTTG
Source organism: Tanacetum coccineum (assembly GCA_026074375.1). Taxonomy (NCBI): domain Eukaryota; kingdom Viridiplantae; phylum Streptophyta; class Magnoliopsida; order Asterales; family Asteraceae; genus Tanacetum; species Tanacetum coccineum. The sequence continues at coordinate 14,113 of BQNB010099568.1, read as the reverse complement.
ATAAAAGTTTGGGTTAAGTAAGGTTCTTCTTGGGTTTTCTTTGGACAAAACACAATAATCATCAAGTAAGCATGCCAGCCTCATTTCCATACTTGTATTTACATATATAATGCATGCCATGTTCATATTAGCACTTAGGGGGTGTTTCTTTTTTGCTTAATGATCTTAATGGAAAAATTCCTTAACCCAACTAGTAAAAAGTGTGTTTCTTTTTGCTTAATACAAAAGAAAATCCTGATTGTAAAAGAGGGCTAATTATATACTTGTTCCTATCCAGGATCCCTCTTTCTTCTGTTTTCTCCATTCTACCTTAAATAACTCATTTGTTTTTCTTCTCCCACTGACAACCTAGTGTCATGTCCATTAAAATCGACCATACTTTTCCCCCGTCTCCACCATGCAGTCGTCGTCAATGCACATCCGATCTCTTAGACAAATTTTCTTCATGTCGACCTAATCACCTCGTCTTCGTCACTGTACATTGTCAGTGCACATAAAATTTGGGGGGTTTTCTCACTGAAATTACTTACTATAGATTGTATAAAAAACATATCAATTGATATGAGTAGATCGGTTATTGGTGTTGTTTAGTTTATATTTTTGGAAGTTTGTGGTGATTGAAGTTTTAATAATATATTTTTTTTGTTTAATCTTTGATTCCAGATTGTTTACAAACGTTGAATTGATTTGATTAAGATATTGTATAATTGATTTTCATCTTTTCAGTATCGGATACAAAAAATGGATTTCTTGTATGTGTTTTTTTAAGTGGATCTTGGGGAATTCAATTAAACATATTCTGATTTTTTTAGTTTGAATTTGTTATTGATTTTGGCTTATAAATACAAAACCGAAGGTGCATACTAATTTTTTTGAAGACAAAGGTAAACAGGACATTTTGGTATTTTGAGATGATTATTCAGGATGAAAAAGAAACATGTATATATTGAAATCATCCTTACTCAAAACAACATTATTAATCTAAATAGAAACCGTTTTCAAACAGGAAAAAAAAGAAACAACCCCTTTATATGTACTTGTGGTGTTGAAAAAGTTAATGAAAAACTCATTTTGAAAATTCAGATTCTGCCACCAACTTTCAGACCTGATTTTGTATTTTTAAAACCAACTTAAACATGTTTATGGTCTTAGCCACTCTTGGAACACTTACATATATGTCTTGGGATGTTTTTTATTTTTTTCGGATTTTTTAAAGGTCGTTTACTATAGTTAATAAAGCATACGAGAGAAGTTAGTTAATACCGACAAGATTCTGAGTACCAGATTTCATTTGTAAAAATCACTATGTTAGGAGCATTTTAGGTATTTGAGTCAGTTGAAACATTTGTAGAGGACTCTTTAAATTAGAATCTGAGAGTTGAGTGATTATGTGACGATAAGTAACGAAGGAGATATGATCCGTTTACCGAGGGACAAAGTTTATGTCTTTTGACAGCAGTGACTGAAGTGCACTATTTTGGTTGTAGCATTTAATCAGTAATGAAATGAGTCGAATGGCTTACATATTTAAAAACTAGATTCAGTGTAGATAATTTTAAAGTCCGAAAACGTGTGATTTCATTAGAAAACGAGGGAGATATGGCCCGATGAACTCGGAAAACCTCTGAAAAATGCAACAGCAGGTCCGAATCTTAATTGATATAAATCGACATCTAAAACTTGAGTATATGAATCGAAGTCTTAAAATATTGAAAGTAGATATATTTACCAACGTTTAGAGAGCTTAACGGATAGAAACGGATTTACAATGAATTAGATACGCTCAATTTAAGTTAGGGATATAAATAAATAAAACTAGTTTTTAGTTTACTTTTAGTTAAAGTGTTAGAATCGTTTTTCTTAACTTTTAACATATAGAATTTTATAAACACCTCACTACGAGTATATATGAGTGGCATCGCATTGTGTAACTCATACTCATATGTACGCATTGCATTTTCTTAAAGCGACTTATTTTATTAGGTTGCGGTTAGGGTTTCGTGTATCCTTTTCTGTGCATCGTTTTCTGTGCTCATTGTTCTTTTCCCGATATTATCATTTTCTTAAGATGAGTTTATAGCCTTGCTTTACTTGCTTATCATGATTTTATAAATCTCGAGGTGAGATACATGACTTGTTTTACAATTGGACGCAAGTACTCTTTTAAACAAATTACGGATTAGCCTAAGTAGCGATAACCCGTTGTTGATAGAAATAATGCCTAAAAACATTATTAATATTTTTTACATCTTTACGTTTTGATAATCACAAAATATAAAAACGTTCAATGTAAAATTAAACGTAAATAAGTAATTAGTAGTAAATTTTTAATTCGAAAATTATATCACTTAAAGGTATGAATAACAAATGCTTAATGCATTTTATGATCAAAGGAAATTTATATTCAACCTTACACTTTTATAAAATGTTGTAAACATTTTTATAAACATTACAATTCTATAATTAAAAGAAATATTTTATTCAAAATAAACATTTTGAATTTCAGATTTTCGGACCCAAAACGACTAGAAAAGTTCTAGAAAATCCCCCCTACACAAAAGGACAAACTGGGGAGCGCCCAGTCTAAGGCGGCCCCCTTAAATACACGGGCGGCTTCGGTAATTTTAAGGGGACCGCCCACCTATTTAAGAGGACTGCCCATAGGTAGACGCTCCTCTAGTTTGTCCTATAAATACTGGACTTTTCCCCACTATTTTCT